>PVKB01004875.1:0-120874 GCA_004027205.1 Ctenodactylus gundi | reverse complement strand
GCAGGTCTTGGGCTGCTGCGCCTGGCCTGTGAGGGAAGCAGCAGGCAGCCCACACTCTTACTTCTCTGGGCTTGGGTTTCGGTTTTTAGTCCTCTACATCAAAATCTCTACTCAAACGTCTCCAATTCACTCGGGGAGCCATTATGAGACTTCACGCCTTGGTCTCTCTGCTCTGTGCTTTGCAGATCTAGGTGTTATCTGGCTCCTAGTCGTCTCCCTCCCTGCCCCCGTCTGAGGATCAAGCCACCTGACACAGCCGCGGCCTCCAGGGCCCTGCGCAGTGAGTGCGATCCCAGTCGCATTCTTTCTTTGAATGTGTGAACTGTGTATTGTGGTCCTTCAGCTGTGTGTCTTGTCAGAGCAGCACTGTGTTAGAACAGTCAGCAAATAAATGCAAACGTTTATGTCTTAAGCAGAGGAAAGTTGCAGGGGTTCTTTTCTCTCTAGATAGGAGGCCTAAGTGGAGACTCAGATGCACAGGGTGTGGGTAATAGCTCGCAGGAGTCTAACTCCTGGCTTCCCAGGACCGAATAAATTGCTTAGAAAGGGAGAACTAAAGAGAAGGAAGTTAGGGGTTATAGTTTCTCCTGCCTCTTAGGCAGAGCCCAGCTCAAGGGGGCAGCGGGGGTCTTAGGAACCTGGGTCTTCCATGTGGCCCCTATTTCCACCTGTGGCTCAGACCCTCCCCACTTCCCCCAGGGATTCCTGGATGTGGCCTGGCTCTTACTGACAAGGTACAGGAGCCTCACTGCCCTGACGCCCCATTGAGGGCCCTGGAAGTCGGTGCCTGGCTGCCCCATCTCTAAAAAGAGGGGTTCCCAAGCACAAGGAACTCTCCATTCTATTCCAAGTGCATTTAGCCCAGCGATCTCCAACCTTTTTGACATCAGGACCAGTTTAATTGAACACCATTGTCCCAAGGATGCGAAGGGTAGTACTTGTCATCCAACAGGTTGTTGCAGGATAGTTTCTAAATGGTGAGGGGAGGGGTTAAGAGCTCCACCTCCTGTCAATCAGCAGCAGCATTAGGACCTAATAGGAGCACACTGGTAGGAGGCGGAGCTTCACTTGCAACTCACCCGCTTGCTGTACCTGCCGGGAAAGCCTGGTCCTTCCAAGGCTACCGACTCCTGATCCAGACCTTACCTGGAGGGAGCTGCATCCCCGGCTCTGCCCAAGCCCTAACCTCAAGGAAAGTCTGAAGCTACCAAAGTCTTAGTATGAAGGACTATCCGGAATGGTCCCTATATTTAGTTCCCTTTTTATAATTTGCAACTGATGTGTTTCTCTATTTCAGGGCTGAGGAACATCCAACCTGCCGGCCAGAAGACCGTTTGGTCCAAGCCAGCCAGGGCAACCACCACATTAGGGGTGAGTTAATTAATTGTATAATTAAATATTTTACCAAATCGAACAGGCCAAGTTTTAAGTCAGTTCTTCCGTCTGGCTCACAAATGGTGTCATAAATATCCAAATGGTCCTTGACAGAAAAACAGTTCCTCCTGCCTGCACTAGTTGATCCCCCCACGTGATTTTCCTAACCTGGCTTTCTTATCTTCATGAATATTTTTAAGTATTTTACTGATGTATCTGTATGTTTTTAAGCATCGCATCCCTAAAGTCACCTGCTTTTCTTCTACTCCTGGTTCTAATTTCCAATTTCTAGGCCATAGTGTGACTCCTCTTGGCTAACACTGGGGAGTCCCAAGATAGCCTTATCCTGCACGCTTAGGGGTACTGTTTGAGAAAAGATATATGTGCACATCTGTGTGCAAAGTGTTCCCACCTTTGTAGGACTAATGGTTCATGCAATACATTCTGGTGGGAGAATGGGAGGGCAATTACATCCATCCAGCACACGCGGTATCCACAGGGCATGTCCACCCCGCAATGGCTCGTCAGGTGGTTTCCCTGGCAACCAGATGTACTAATCCTTGCCCTCCCCACCCCCCACAGGCAAACAGTTACCAGTAACTGAAAAAAAGCACATAATTGGCTTAGTGCATTCGCAAGTCCATTACTGTAAACCTGCATGGGAACTGAGCTCTTCACAGCCAGTGTCATAAGGAGACAGGCTTCTTTTCCAAAACCTTCTTAAGGTGCATTTCAGAATGTCAGGAAGAACGCAGAATGACCGTAAGGTTTAATTGGCCACCTTTCCTGTTGTACAGATGAGGCTCCAAGACTTAGGCATGTGGCATGGAGAGCTCGCATGACGAGTTAGGCAGGTATGGGACCACGCCACGGCTTCCTGTCCCTGCTCTAGGCTCCTTTCGCTCTACCATGATCCTTCTGCATCTGGGCACCACCACCCAGCTGGCAGATACGTGTGATGTGAGGACAGGGACGATTAAACACTGTGTGTACACCCTCCCCCCAAGCCTTGCAGGTTCTAACGCATAGCTGGTATGCCGTGCATTTCCTAATGCCTGGCCTTGGTTCCCTCAACATGTGCTGATGAATAATCTCTAGACTGCAGAAGGACACATCCGGGAGTGCACTGACGAACTAAGCAGCAGCCTCCGTCACCTGAACACACAGAACTAGGAAGTTAGGAACACACAAAGTCATCTCGTCCCTGTGTATTCCCCTGGACACACTGGCTGCACCTGGTGGAGTACTCCTGTGGAATTCCAGCACTCTGGGAAGCTGAGGCAGGAGGACCCTAAGTTTGAGCTCAGCCTGGGCAATGTACACAGACCCTGTTTCAAAAATAAAAAGTTTAAAAAAACAAGGATTGAGGATATCCTGGGTTCAGTACTTGGTACCACAAAATTTTAAAGAGAGAGAGAGAGGGATTCATACTAGATGTGGTGTATGACTGTAATCTCAGCATTCAGGAGGCCACAGCAGGAAGATTATGAGTTCCAGACCAACTTGAACTCCACAGCAAGACCCTGGAGAGAGAGAGAGAGAGAGAGAGAGAGAGAGAGAGAGAGAGAGAGAGAGAGAGAATGCAATGTAAGGCTATTTTTGGTTATTTTTTCTTACATTTGACTGATGAACATCTACAGCCTTTGGTGGCAAAAATGACGCATAAAATAGGACACTAATAGGTTTATATGAGCATTTAAAAATAACATATATGTAGCCAGGCCCAGTGGCACAGGCCTATCATCTCAGCACTCCGGGAGGCAACAGCAGGAGGATCACAAATTCAAGCCCAGCCTGGACAACTTAATGACTTAGCAAGACCCTATCTCAAAAACAAAAATAGGCTGTGAATGTAGCTTGGAGTAATTCAGTCCTCATGCTGCAACAATAATAACAGCAACATGTGAAGTATGTAGTGAAGTGCCAAAAGCCCACCTCCCTCGCCTCGGGGTTAGGTGGGTGCTGAGAATGGGGTCTATGCCTGATTCCTTAGTTTTTATAGAACTTTTCTCTGTCATAACAAAGCTATCAGATACTACCAGAAATTGAGCTCTAGGCGGATATTAATTAAGCCCGCGTCTTCTACTCCCTTCATGCTAGCCAAGCATTCTTTTGCCACTGGTTTCCCCTCTGGTTTTAGCCACATCCACCAATAGCTGAGACCTTTCTGTTGATCTCGGCTGCTGGTTAAGATGATCTCAGGGCGGGAAATGGCGTCTCCTATGGGCAGAAATGAGTTCAATTATTTTGACTTTCTGATTTTCTATCCCCAAAACAATGCTGCTGCCCTGCAGCAGAGAGCTTTGCCTGACAGCACAGTGCCTAGAATACCCGCTTCTTTGCGTTGGTCGTGCTTATTTGCCTGTTGTAATTTACTTTTTCTGAAGCATATTGCATTTTTATTGCAGTTCACTGGGTTATTTTTAGCTTTATAGACTGTGTCCTGGAAAATCCAGGTTTGATTGGTTTTTTTTTTTTTTTGGGGGGGGTTGTGTTTTCATTATTATTGTTTTGGGGTTTTGGTTTGGCGTTTTGAAACAGGGTCTCACCTTGTAGCCCAGGATGGCCTCAAACTCATAACAATCCTCCTGCCTCACCCTCCTGAGTGCTGGGACTGCAGGCATGCCCCACCACGCTGGCTGGGGTGGCCAGGGATTGCCCTGAGGCCCTGCACATGCAGGGCAGGCACTCTACCCATTGAGCTATGCCTCCAGCCCCAACACCCAGTTATTTTATTGCTACACAGAAGGTCACTTCCCTGAGAATGGCAGTGAGTTATACACCTGCCCCGCATGGAGTCTGTGGGAGTCACTTCTTCATTCTGACTTGAAATGTCTCCCCTCAAATCAACCTGGATTCCTCCTTCCAAGGAACAAATGCTTGGGTTGGGTTGTGACTTTTCGTTTTCCCTGTCTGGTTACTCCACTATATAAAACTGCCTCTTCTGGCCTGTTTCTTGTCTTTGTTTTGTTTTAAGAATGATGCATAACAGGAGGAGACAGAAGGCACATCCAACTGAGAAAGGCACATCAGGTCCAAGTTACGCCAACCAAAGCTAACGAGTATGCTGGGAACAGCAGCACATGCCTGTAGTCCTTGTTATTCTGGAGGCTGAGGCAGGAGTGTTGCTTGAGCCCAAGAGTTCAAAGTCTACCTGGCAACACAGTGGGGCCCTGTCTCAAAAACTATAAATAAATAAACCAAGCAAGAATGGTGGCACAGGTCTGTAATCCCAGCATGTTAGGAGGCTGAGGCAGGAGGACTGCAAGGTCAAGCTCAACATGGGCACCTTAGCAAGATCCTGTCTCAAAATGAAAAATAAAAAATGGCTGGCGGGGATGTAGCTCAGTGTGAAAGCCCTGGGTTCAGTCCCAGTACTGCAGGACAGACAGACAGACAATAATAAATACATAGGCGATAGATATAAAACATACATACACACACTGCAATACAAATTTGTTCTCTGACAGTTCTGAGATCTGAAATCAACGGGTTCAAAGGAAGGCAGTGGCAGGGTGGACCCTTTCTCAGGCCAGGCAGGGAGAGTCCAGCCCCTGTGTCCTCGGGTCTCTCAGCCCTCCTCTGATCCTCTGCCTCTCTCTTACGAGGCCGCTGGCTCTTACCTTAGGCCCACTCGTGACCCAGGGCAATCTCCTTATCTCAAGAGGCTCCCCTTAACCCATCTAAAAAGTCCCCTGGGTGTATAAAGTGACACTCACAGGCTCTGGGGAGGAGGAAGTGGACATCTCCAAGGGTCATCGTTCAGCTGACCATGAGACCATGCCCTGTCTCTCCCGTGACACTTTTCTTTGGCCTCTCAGGTCCAGCCTGCTTCATGCAGAAGGGATCGTTTGGGGTGGGCCCACCAGTGCCCTGCAGTGACCCCACGCCCAGCTTTGCACCTGCAGCTCCCTGCTGTGTAGCTGGGTCTCAGCTGTCCTCACCAGGCAGCAGTGTTAGAGCCACAGCACTGTGGCCTTGATGGTCCCCGTCACCCTCCCTCAACCCTGCCTTCTTTTCTTTCCAGCATTGCATCTCAGTACCGAGAGGCCACTGGGTCAGCAAGCTGACAGGGAAACTGAGGCAAGATGTCGGGTCGGAGCGGGAAGAAGAAAGTGTCCAAGCTGTCCCGGTCAGCCAGGGCCGGGGTCATCTTCCCAGTGGGGAGGCTGATGCGCTACCTGAAGAAAGGGACATTCAAGTACCGGATCAGCGTGGGCGCCCCTGTCTACATGGCCGCGGTCATCGAGTACCTGGCAGGTAAGGCGACACCGGGGGCAGCGCCTCTTCCGGACCCCGCGCTCCTGGGGCCCCCTCACACGCGGCAGTGAGTCGCGTTGTTCCTGACTCAAGGGTACTGTGGGTGGTGATGGAGTCTTTCCTGGCCTGACTGAGCACAGCCAGCATCTGCACAGGGCGCAGGAAGGACAAAGGTCAGTGGGGAGGACAGAACACCCCATGGGGGGGGGGGGGAGCGGGTTCCTCCAGATGCGTCCCAAACAAGATGTGTTTCACTTTATGTAAATGCAATATGTAAAATGCCTAGTCTTCTGAAAAGGAGAGATTATGGGAGAATTTTATAAAAGCAAGTCTTAAGTCTGTATCAATTTGCTCATTAAATATCGGTTTTCCTTGCTGGGCATGGTGGCATATGCCTGTAATCCCAGCACTCAGAAGGCTGACGCAGGATGATTACAAATCAGGGACAGCCTGGACTACCCAGTAAGACCATCTCAAAAAAAAAAAAAAAAGAACAAAACAAACATCAGTTTTCTGGGTATATTTAAATTCAGTGTCCTAGAATGAATAGTGAAGGCATCTTCAGGTGCCTCCTGGAAGGTCTAGTTTGAACCTTCTTTACTGAGAGGATTCTCTGTGTTTATGGGTATGTAGTAAAGAGTTTCCCCATTTATTGTTAATCTGGGGGGGGGGGTCACTAAAAATTAAGGTTTTTTCGCTGTATGTGTTTATTTTCTTCTATTTAGCTTTTTTTCCCCTTATTGTTCTCTTATGTCATAGTTAAATAAAAACCAGCCTCTTATACCATAATGATATAGAAGGCAAACGTCACACTATCAGGAAACACGTGTAAATAAAATATATAAAAGTTTATATAAGTAAGCATGATCAGTTCCCTGTAGGGTTATGTTATCCACAAGCAAGAATGTCTCTAATTTTGCTTAAGGTTAACAATTACCCCCGACACCAATGTGAAGTCCCTTGAGAATTCTACTGGGTCAGAAAGCAAATCTCCCTAATGGTGTGTCCCTGGTGAGCAGAGCCCCCACACCTACCAAGCCCTGGGGCTGGTCCCCACTTCTGTCCTGCGGTCCCTCTCCCCTCCTGCTCCTCCCACTAGAGCAACCTCCTCCCCTCTAGTCCCACTGCCCCAATCAACATCTACAGGATATTTTAATAAAAATATTAAAAATACACAATGTGTTGCTCAGGATTAATTTGTCATGATATTTAAGGTAAAACTAATGCTCTGAGAAAAATTATGCAGGCACTAGATTTGATAGACAAGGCATCCCAGAAGTCACCAGACATAGGAAGAAGCAACAAATGTTGGGGACACTTTGTGTGGAGGAAAAGCCTGCCTTGGCTCATCTGTGGAAACCTCCCGGGAGCTTCTGGCAGGGAAGCCTCAGCACCGACCTTCTCTTGCCGTAAAGGAAGGCTGCTAAGTATAAATGACTAATTCTATTACAATGCTATCTTTTTCAGGCTGAATTTACATTTTAATGAGATAAAGACTTTTAACCCAAATTCTACAGATTTTAATCATATTAGTGGAATTAGGAACAGTTTTGTTTGCCATTCAGAGGGGCATCAATGACTCAGTTAAGGGACAAGGTGAAAGCCGGGAGGCTGCCTGTTGCCCTTGAAGTGACCTTCACATTCAGGAACCAAGGCCCTGCAGACACAGTGGGAAGCAGGCCGACTCGATGCCCTCCTCCGTGGGCACACAGTCTGGGACGGGCTAAGCCTCACGCACAGGCGCGCTGAGACAGAGCACGTGCTGAGGGGAGTTAGTGGAGCTCTGGAAACCAGGGTGGGCTGGGGCTGCCTAAGATGAAGCAAACCAGCTTCCCAGCTCTAGTTTTCCTCAAGTTTGTCAGCTGCAAAATCCGATGCCCCCGTCCCACCCTAGGGATTCGGGGGGTGTGTTCTGGGCACCGGGATTGTTAAAGGCTGCCCCCAAATGACAGTGATAGGCAGCTAGGGAGAGAGATTAGTAGGACTTAGCTAGATTCAGAGGGGCTGGAGGAACAGCTCAGCAGGTAAAGCTCTTGCCTAGCAAGTGCTAATTCAAGCACTAAGTATCTGAGTTCGATTCCCCAGCACCACATAAGGCAGGTGTGGTGGCATGTACCGGTAATCCCAGCACTCGGGAGGCTCGGGCAGGAGGACTGCCGTGAGTCCAAGGTGAGTCTGGGCTCCATAGTGTGTTCAGGACCTGCCTGCACTATAGCACGAGACCCTGTCTTAGAAACGAAACGAAAAGAAAAGAAACATAGAAGTGTGGCCCTGACCAGAAACCGAGCGCGTTCAGCGTCCAGGCAGAGTTGGGAGATGGGAAGCGATGAAGGGGAGGGGGCAGCGGGGGGAAGGGCAGGGTCATGAAGGTCTCTGGACCATGTGGGAGACCATCCTGTTTTACACACAAGGCAGGTGGGCACTGAAGACGGGAGCTGACATTTTGGGGTCTGGAAGTGAAAGACTGCTGGCAAGAAGCAAGATCAGAGTCCGGGAACCACGTGCGTCACTTGGAGAGCTGACAGTGAACAGGGCGTGGGGTACCCAGAGGGGATGGTGAGGAGGAGAGGAAAGATATGGCAGATCAGCCCTGCGTGCTACCAGAGAGCCTGGGGTGCACAGCAAGGATGGTGTAGGCCCCGCATGGTGGCGTAGGACTGTAATCTCATCACTTCCAGGGGCTGAGGCAGGAGAATCGCAAGTCTGAGCCCAGCCTGGGCAACTTAAGAAAAGTCTGTCTTAAAATCAAAAACCAATAATTGGCTTGGAATATAGCTTGGTGCAAAAGGCCCTGGGCTCTGTCCCCAAGTGTGTGTACACACAAAAAAAAGACACAAGTCTCCAGACTTGGGCCAAACCAGGCCAGGCCACGTAGGCTGCATCTTGGATATGTGGGTGCAGATACGGGGACCAAGGATAAGCAAAAGAGTCCAGCCCAGAAGGAGGAGCAGAGAATCCAGCAGTGGGTGGATGCACAGGAGCCTGATCTGCCTTGTCCCCTCCAGCTGTGACCCAGCCACGGGCACCTCGTTTTACTATGCACAGTGCTATTGAGAGAATCCTTAAAACAGCTCTGCGAAAAGGGCTCCGCTCCACTCAGCACGTGTTGGAAAACGTATGGGTGGCTCTTCCAGGCACCAAAAAGATTCCTGGGAGCATCTGTGGGCTGCGGGTGCACACATTAAGCCACGGGAAGGACAGGAGTCACCTGGAGAGATGACAGGACCCTGCCCAAGCAAGCAGCAGTGCCCAGATCTGTAGACCTGGTAGAGCGCAGAGGTAGCCACAGGGGCAGAGGAGCAAGGTGTGAGGGTGGGGTGCCACAGAAGCCCCGGGGAGGGAGCGGGCACTCTAAGGAATCACCCTGATAAAAACCAGACAAGGGCAGAGGTGCCACCTCAAGGCCATGGTGACGCTGGTGAGGGCCATGTGGGAGCTTAAATCCACACCACCGTAGGCTGAGGCATGGGAGGTGTGGACTGGACAACAGACAGGACACGAGCTCTGTAAAATCACAGTAGTTATGAGAGAGAGAGAGAGAGAGAAAGAGAGAGAGAGAGAGAGAGAGAGAGAGAGAAAGAGAGAGAGAGAGAGAGAGAGAGAGAGAGAGAGAGAGAGAGAACTACGTTACTTTTTCATTTTCCATTTTGTCATTTTATGTGTTTCATTTTGCTGTTTTCTGTTTGGTTGGTAGTTGATTTTGTTGTGCTCAGGATTAAATCCCAGGGCCTTCACCCTGAGCTATACCCCAGTCTTTTTTCTTTCTTTCTTTCTAGAATAAGGTCTTTCTGAGTTGCTAAGTGGCTCAGGCTAGGCTTTAATTTGGAATCTTCGTGCCCCAGCCTCCCGGAGTGCTGGGGTTACAGGCACGTGCACCCAATTTATTGTATGCATTTGAAACCTGATTCGGCCACTCACAGGATGACAACTATGAAACAGACAATGTCATGTGTCAGGAAGGATGTGGAGAAACTGGAACTCTGTGCACTGCTGGTGAAAATGGGAAATGTTACGGCCTCTGTGGATAACTCCTCAGTGGTTTCTTAAAAAGTTAACCTAAGCCAGGCGTAGTGGAGCATACCCATAATCCCAGCACTCTGGAAGTCTGAGGCAGGAGAGTAGAAAATTTAAGCTCAGTCCTGGATGATTTAGAGAGAACCTGCCTCAAAATAAAAAATGAAAAAAGGCTGGGGGTGTAGCTCAGTGCGTAGCTCGTGGGTTCAATCCCCAGCACTACCAAAAAAAATAGAGGAATCCCACTCCCAAGATATATTCATATCCAAAAAAATTCAGAAGTAGGACTTTAAACAGATACTTCTACATGAATGCGACAGCAGTGTTATTCGCAAGAGTCAAAGATTAGCAACAACCCAAGTGTCCATCAACAGATAAATGAGTAAACAAACACGTGGATATACACACCTAATGGAGTGTTACTCAGCCATTGTATTCCAAAACAAATGACAGTCGGATCCATGCTACCTCCCGCATGAATGTTGAAAACCTAAGGTGAGGATGAAGGAGCAGGCCAGTTTTGCCTGGCCCACCTGGGCTCCGTGCAGGATCTTTAAGCCTCAGCCTCTCAGCGTGCCAGGCTTACCGGCCACTCAGTCCCACTCTGCAGACATTTTGTGCTTGTTTCGTTTTGTTTTGCCTTGTTTTTAAGCCAGGCTTTTGCTCTGTAATCCAAGCGGGCCCTGAACTCACCATGTGGTCCAGGATGGCCTCAAATGCATGGCAGTCCTCATGCCTCAGCCTCCTGAATCCTGCAATTACAGGCATAAGCCACCACCCCTGGTTTATGTAGTGCATCAGAGCCAAACCCAGGGCCTTGTGCTCACTGGGCAAGTACTCTAACCTTTAAGCTGTGCCCTCAAGCCCTCTGCAGACATCTCAAGAGCTAGTCAGACCATATCCTCTCGTGTTTTTGCGCCTGTGGTTTCTGAAGATCACTGCCTCTGGGAAGGGAAACCTGGACACAGGAATGGCCAATGAGCGAAGGCTGGGAGCCACTGTGAGAGGAGCTACACAGACTTCTGGCGACACTAGGCAAGCCGAGTTACCCTACTGTGACACCAGCCTGACACCGGTCCCAGGATCACACACTTCCGTGACATTAGAGCCATGCATTGTGTCTGTCCCAAGTAGCTGGGGGAGGTTATGTGATCAAGGGAGAATTCTCACCTGCCACCTGCTCACCTAGAAGGCCCTGTTGGCACCATCATACTGTAGCTCCCAAATGCTTTGCAGGTACCCACTTCAGTTTCTTGGACTGTAGGATTGTGGTACTGCTATCCCAGGTGACATCTCCACAGTGAGGGGAAGTGACCTCCCTACAGTGAGGGGAAATGAGCTGAAAGAAAACAAGTTCTGGGGGGGAAATGTTGTATTTATCATCAATAAATACGTTACTTAAGTGTAAGACATTTCAAATGAATTATTTATAACCGTTTATGGTGGTAACGTGTTCTGCAATGAAGCATTTAAGTATTATATCAGGATTGGCGGGCGTGGTGGTATAATCCCAGCTACCCCAAAGGGTAAGGCAGGAGGTTCACAAGTTCAAGGCCAGCCTGGGCAACATAGCTAGACCTTCTTAAAATTAAAAGGGCTGCAGATGTAGCTTGGTAATAAAACATTTACCTGGCATGTTTGAGACATGAGCTCAATCCCCAATATATAAAAAATTAGAATTAAAAAAAATTAAAACAGGGTTGAATTTCACGGCAGCTCATTACACAACAGAGAGCCCCATTATTTAAATGCACTCCCAGACACCTAGGTCTTTCCACTTAACAACAAGCATTTTCCAGTGTAAAGTTTTTTATTACTTTTGCATTTTGAAAAGATGACATTGGCAGCCAGGGCCGTATACATGGTTGTGCCGGCAGGAAGCTGCGCAAGGACATGTGTTAATTTATTTATTTATGTGTTCATTCGCTTATTCACTCATTCGTTCATTTTGGTGGTCCTGAGGATCAAGGCCAGGGCCTCCAGTACACTGAGCTACAGCCCCAGCTGAAAAGGGAGTACTTTTCACTACGTTTCAGTACAGACTGTGACAGTTGGTATGTTTATTATGGGAATTTTCAGCATATGGCAGTAAAGTGTCTTGAGGAAGGGACATCTTTTGCTTTGTCCAATGGTAGCTCTGGGCCAGCGGTGGCTCTCTGACAAGGCTCTGGAGGACAAAACTAGGGATGGCAAGATCATCCAGATGGCCATTTCAGTCACCTGGTCTGGGAGGAGTGTCTCCACTCGAGTGACAGCAGCCCAAGGAGGGAAGAGTGTAGGACTGATGAGGCCCCCTCCAACCCTCATGTGATTGGGAGGAGGTAGGCCACTGCCACGTCCCGGGTCCAGAGAGAGATGGGAGGAGCAGGAAGTTGATTTGAGGGTGTGGTGACTTTGATTTACCTGTGGAACTCCTGGGGGGACGCTGTCCAGGGAACACTATGACAGGGCTGGATGTGCAGATAGGGTCACAAGGGCAGGTGGTGGGAGCCAGAGCTGTGCACTAGATAGGGTTCCCCAGAAGGCTGCGGGCACAAGCAGAGCAGCAGCACAGAGCCCCAAGGGGCCCCACTTCCTGGGCAAATAGATAAGGAAAATGGGACTAGGGTAAAGACAGAGGCTAAGGAGGGGCCACTCCTTGTCCCCTGTCCCAATCCTACCCATTTGAGGGTTGAAAAATCTGGTGTCAGTTTTTGTTTGTTTTTTGAGACAGGGTCTCACTCTATAGTCTAGGCTGTCCTGAATTTACTAGATAGCCCAGGCTGGCCTCGAACTCATGACAATCCTCCTGCCTCTGGAGCGCTGGGATTACAGGAGTGCACCACCATGCCAGGCTCAGTGTTAACCTGTGTATAAAATGAAAGACACCAACTGTCCCAAATAACGTGTACAAGTCTCACAATGTCCCTTTGCTAAAGACACTTTCCCAGCCACTCAGCTGACCTCCAGACGGCCACTCCTGCTGGAAGCGGGACATCCCAGAAGCCAGGGCCTCTGCTTAGAAGCTTCTAGTCTTGCATAGACATCTTAACTTCTTAGCAGAATGCTCCTTGCTAAAGCAAATTTATATAAATCCATTTGCCTTTTTTTTTTTTGACAGAGTCTCACTCTGCAGTCCAGGCTCTGGTCTTAAACTTACTATGGTATGCAGACTGTCCTCAAACTCAAGACAATCGTGTCTCCTCCTCCCAAGTGCTGGGATTATACACCCAGCTTACATAGTATGGGGTAATCAAACCCAGGGCTTTGGCCTTGCTAGGCAGGAGCTTTAGCTGCTGAGCTATGCCTCCAGCCCCAAACCCATTTTCCTGTGTTCACCAATATAAGGATTCTTTTGTCCCCGGGATCAGTAAAATCCCTTGAGAATGTAGCAATCTTTTACCATTCCTTTGGATACGTGTTATGATAATGTCTGAAACTTGATGATGGTTAATAGTGTTACTCAGACATGTCAATTTTGATGCCCAGTCAAGATGTGCAGACAGGGCTGGAGGGTAGCACAGTGGTTAGAGCGCTTGCCTAGCACACACAAGACCCTGGGTTCAATTCCCCAGCACACATCAGCTGGGCATGGTGGTGCATGGCTGTAACCCCAGCACTGGCTGAGGCAGGAGGATTGCCATGAGGCTGAGGCCAGCATGCACTACACAGTGACTTCAGGACTTGTCTGGACTGCAGAGTGACTCTGTCTCCAAAAAAAAAAAAAAGTTGAAACAGAATATCCAAAAGACATAGGTACTTAGTCTAAATTTTCTTCTACATATTATTAGTTTTTGTCATTTTTATTATAGCACAAGCTGGCCTCAAACTCACTGTGCAACTCAGGCTGGCCTTCAACTTTCAATCCTCCTGCCTCAGCCTCCCAAATGTTGGGAGGACAGGGGTGTGCTACCATACTCTGCAAGAAGGCTTTAAGGAAAAATAAAAATCCCTGCTGCTTTTGCACTGGAGCACACAATCAAGGTTTCCTTTTGTACACAGTATCTGGGAAGGGTTGGGTCTAGGGACCAGCCACATTCTCGCGGGGCCTCGCCAACAGGCCCTGTGCTGTGCTGTGGTGTGTACTGAATCACTGCCTGTAGCTTTGCCATCGGTGTATCTGAGGCCTGTGTACCTCCTGACAAGCTGAAAACATCCTGCTCTTCCTCGGGAGCTCCTGAGGGCCCCGAGATTGCAGGATGTCCCCTTTTCCCTCCTCGCATGCAGAGGATAGAAAGGACTCGAAACTTCTTCCTCTAATTGAGGTGACTGGAAGCAGACCGTGAGTGTCCCGGATGCTAACCCCAGCTCCCCTGCTCAGAAGCTTTGAATTGGGAGGTTCCTTGATTCCCGTCCCATTTCCAAAAACCAGTGAGTGGAGTGCTTCTTCCTCCCAGGTGGGGTCCCAGGAATGACACATCCCGGCATCAGTAGTAGGTACGGCCCACTCCCCTTCGGGGTGCACAGTAGGGGCTACACCCTTTGGCCTCGAGACATAAGCAAGCCTCTTGGGAAGGCTTTATTGACACATTGCCATAGATCATTTTTAAAAGAAAGATTGGGCAGCAACCCGAGTGCACTGAACCAAATTATCTCCTGTGGCATTGATTTCAGATACTCTGTGCCGCTGTCCCCAAAGTGTACTCGTACTTCTCAAACTGCAATGTCCCAATTTTGGTAGAGAAAACGTGGTCACTATATAAATGACTAAGTTGGTAAACACAATATTCATTGCTTAATAATCTGTGAGAGGAGCTGGAGGAATGGCTCAGGGGTTAAAGCACTTGCCTAGCAAGCTCTAAGTCAAACGCTAAGTACCCAAGTTCAATTCCCCAGCACCACATAAGCTTGGCATGGTGGTGCACACCTGTAATCTCAGCATTGAGGGGCTGAGACGGGAGGATGGCTGTGATTCCAAAGCCAGCCTGGGCTCCATCATGAGTTCAGGACCAGCCTAGACCCAGAGCAAGACCCTGTCTCAAAAAGAAATAAAGAATGTGTGAGAATAAATTTGAATAAACAGTGACTGAGCACTGTTCATTACGGAAATGCCAATGCCATATAAATATTTAACTCTAGTGTTTACTTTATTCTAATTGCTTGTTAATCATATGTGCTTAGTTAATATGGGCTTCCTTATGCCAAGCTTTTACTGTTGCCATAGATGTTATGAAGGATGGCGATTGCAGGTGCTACTTCATTTGAAATTAGATTGATTGTAAAGCCTCACGCAGAATTGCCTGTTGATTTTAGGGCTCAGTACATGCCTCTGTAGCAATAGATCCCTCAACAGACACACACGCCTGCACATGCGCACACAGACGCACCATGTTCATATAGACTTTGCAATGAGATAACACATGAGCACAGTATCTCCAGCTCTCTAAGAGAAGGAATTCTTCTTTTAAGGCCCATTATCACTTTCTAAAGGCAGAAAAATTTGATTCAGTAGAATATCCTTCTAAATTGAGGAGGAGGGCTAGGGGCACAGCTCAGGGGTTAGACTGCTTGCCTAGCATGCACAAGGCCATGGGTTTGATTCCCCCTACCACATAAAATAATTTGCTGGGTGTGCTGGTACACACCTGTGATCCTAGCACACAGGAAATTGAGGTAAGAGGATTACTAGGAGTACAAGGCCAGCCTGGGCTATATTGTGACTTCAGGACCAGCTTGGACTACAGAGGGAGACCCTGTCTTAAAAAAGAAATAATTCACTAAATTAATTAAGTTACATAATAAAATAAATTGAAGAAAAAATAACTGAAAAAAATAGAAAGGGAGAAAACATAGAGATGTCATAAACCAATTTTACCATTCTTACTTTGACCCCACAATCCCAATAGTATATAAAATAGCTGGTAGGGGAGCAAATGTCTTATTTGCATTTTTGTATTTACTAAATACCATGTCTGTTAAAGCCAGAGCCATGCATAAGCCCTTAGGGAAATGTAGAAGATCCCTGGGCTCCAGTGAGCCTTCCTACCCATAGGTGTCATCTTTAGGAACTTGCTTTTCAAGTTAAGCATGTCTCCCCATCCCCCCACCACAGTACATCAATTTTGCTCTAGGACAGGAGAGACCTAGGACAAAAGGGGATTCCAGTGGGTACCAAAGACAGACTTACTCTAACTGCTGCTGTCTTCAGAGTTGGCCATGCTCTCCAGAGACTGAAATCCAGGACCCACACCTGGATTCTGTGTTAGTCCAGACCCTATCCAGCTGACAGAGGTGTAGACAAAAAAGTTCGTTTCACTCTCATACAAAGGCAGCCTAGAAAAGGCCACCCAGATTGGTAACAGACTTAGCTTCCTTCTATCTTGTTTCTCTCTCATTCACAACTTCCTGCCAAACATAGCTGCTCAAATCCCAACTGGCATTTGCTCAGTCCATGAGTAGGGAGGGAAGAGGGTCACAGCCTATTCATTGGGGGATGTTTCTCCGAAGTCCCCTATAACACAACTGCTTCCACTGGCCAGAGCTCAGTCACATGATTGTAATTACCAGCAAAGAAGGATGAGAAATATAATCCTTGTATGGACTTAGAAAAAAAATAGATAATACCCTAAAGAAGAAGAAGGAGAATTAAAATGAAGAAACAGAAGACTCTACCACAGGATCATATGCGAGGTTGTCTTAGTTACTTTCTTATTGCTGGAATACAATACCCAACCCGGCCCCACAACTTAAGGGAGGAAAGAGGTTTGGTTTTTTTTTTTTTTTTAGCTCACAGTTTCAGAAAGTCTTAGTCCATTTACGAGTGGCTGGTCCTGATGGAAGGACATGGAGGAGGCCTAGCCAAAGAACAGCTGTTCATGGCATGCTAGACAGGAAGAGAGAGAGAGCAAAGGGCAGAACTAGCGAGGGAGGTATACCCTTCCAGGTCATGCCCCAGTGACCCCGCCCTTCCAGGTCATGCCCTGGTGAATCAACTCCTTGCAGGTCATGCCCCAGTGACTTGCCCCTTCCGAGTCATGCTCCAGTGATCTACACCTTCTGACCAGGTCTCTCTTCTCCTAGAAGCACGGGAAATCAGTGATTAATCCCATAGTTGAATCATTTCCAACATAAAGCTTTGGAGGACATTCCAGTCCAAACCAAAACAGAGATCTTGCTAAAATAACATAATTATCTAGATCCCAAGTTCATTTCAGCTTTCTGTATTTCTCCCTTTGCTCAGGCCTAAAAATCATAAATGAGTAAATGTGATCAAAATAAAAGACCAATTCCGAGGAAAAGGAAATCAGATCCCAATTCTGTGATTGTCAGTTAAGTCCCCTCTGTAATTTCAGCGGAAATCCTAGAGTTAGCTGGGAATGCCGCGAGGGACAACAAGAAGGCACGGATAGCCCCCAGACACATCCTGCTGGCCGTTGCCAACGACGAGGAGCTCAACCAGGTACGTCCGAAGCACTGCGGCGACACAGGGTCTGCCAAGCACGCTTCTGCAGGTGGCCGGCCACAAGTTGTTCCTGTGACAATTTCCAGTCCCTGCTGCCCTCCAGCACACACACACACACACACACACACAATTCAGACCTACAGAGAAGGAAAAATTCTGCCCTGTATTCAGAATCAAATCCAAGTGCTCTGGAACAGATTCCATTATGCCTTCTGGAACTTGAGTCGCTCCAGAATAGATCCTACCATGCATTCTGGATCTTGCCAGACTTTCTCACTAACAAGTTCTGTACAGCTGAGGGATCTGCCGCACTCACAATTCCCCACAGTTCTTCACCTTCACCATGTTGATGATTTATTCTGGTGAGAACAGGAGAATCCTTGCTTATATTTAGAGCTGGCCCTTTATAATTTGGAACTGACCCCAAAGTCAAGTGATTGCCCAGGGCCATTGCAAGTTGGTGGGCACATATTATCAGAATTTTTATTTTATTTATTTTCTAAGCTCATTCTTCTCAAATAGTAGTAAAGAATCATTTCTTTTTGCCAGTCTGTGAAAGATGGATGATTACCAGAAATGTAATAAAAATTGATTGCTAGAAAAATAAAAAACAACGACCTAAAGACTACAAGCCATGGTTTCTATCAGATTTGATATATATGCAACTGTCAATTTGCTGTGAAAGTTTCTAGCCAGGCCCAGTGGTGTAGGCCAATAATCCTAGCACCCTGGAAGACTGAGACAGGAGGATCACAAGTTCAAACCCAGCCTGGGCAACTTAGCGACCTACCAAGACCCTGTCTCAAAACTGAAATTAAAAATTGGGCCTAGGATGTGTCTCAATGTGAAGGCTCTGGACTAGATCTCCAGTGCCACAATGATATTAATTAAAATGTAAAGTTTTTAGACTCTTTCTCTTAATTGCTATGTTGGTGGGCAACCAACATTTATGGTGGAGCCATGGTCTCAGACCTCACTGGAGTAGTGCAGGTTTAGGACAAGCAGGATACATTAGTATAGCAGTCTATGTCAATTATTTGCAAGTATCCCTTGGGAGGTATGTGGTTAGACATAATTTCTTTATGGGCCACATGTTCAAGACCATGTGGACCACTGGTGTGTCATGAACAGGTCCAGTTCTCACATTGATCTTTGAGCCCAGTTTTGTCCAGCTGTGCTCTCCATGTGTGAAGCCCTTTATCCTGTCTTGTTGTCTGGAATTCCAGCACCCTGGGCAGCCAGCCCTGGCTTCAACTTCTGTCACTCTTTTATTTTGTTTTGCTTTCTGTACAGGATCACAGGCTGCCTTGATACCTACAGAGAAATGCTGTACACATGAAAGAGAAAAGCCAGTTACACTGTGTACTGTGTGCTTTCTTTAGGACAGCGAGGACCAGATTGAAACCCTGTTCTACCAACAGTTAGAATGGAGTTAGATCCACGGCCAGCGAGCTCTTTGCCTTAGTCAGTGCTTTCATTTCTCTCCTCAGCTGCTAAAAGGAGTGACCATCGCCAGCGGAGGTGTCCTGCCCAGAATTCACCCCGAACTGCTGGCCAAAAAGCGAGGGACCAAAGGCAAGTCAGAAACCATCCTCTCCCCACCCCCAGAGAAGAGAGGAAGGAAGGCCACGTCAGGCAAGAAGGGGGGCAAGAAACCCAAGGCTGCCAAGCCACGGGCATCCAAAAAGGTGAGCCAAAGGGCATCGCATGAGCCAGGCCATCCTGCTGCTGGGGTCCCTCATCCCAGCTCCCAGAGGATGGGTGGAGAGGGAGGCTGGGGAGTGATGAGGTCACAGCAGCGGAGTTCTCGTACATGAGTTTATTGCCCCTATAAGAGAGATCTGGTGGGGCTGCTTCAATCTGTTATAGTTTGGATACGGAATGTCCCCCAAAAGCCTCATGTTTGGAAGACAATTAAATTACAGAGGTTGACGCACTGATTTCATGAGTAAGAGGTAGGACCTGATCAGAAGGGTCAGATCACTGGGACATGACCTAGAAGGATATATACTACCTCTACCCTTCCTCACTCTCTGGGCTTCCTGTCTTGCGTGTCATGAACAGATTCTCCTGGCTAGTCCTGTGCCAAACAACCTCTACCACTGCGAGCCACAATGAAGGGACTGAGACCTTCTGAAACTATGAGTAACTTCCTCCCTTAAATCATAGGTGTTGGGTATTCAGTCCCAGCAACACAAATGCAACTAAGACAGCTCCTTTCACTAGGTGAGAATGCAGCGAAAGGGGTCACGTGGGAGGAAGCAGGCACTCAGCAGAATGGAATCTGCCACGGCCTTGATCTTGAATGTCCCAGCCTCTAGAACTTTGAGGAATAAATTCTGTTGCCTGTAAACCATCTGAACTACAGGATATCGTTACAGAAGCCTGGATAGGCTAAGACGCCCATAGAATGAGAAGACAGTTTAGGGCCAAAACAAGGAAGGTGAGGCCTTGGTAATGAGAGGAAGTGGTAAGAATGTATATGTGGGAGAATAAAGAGACTCTGAGATTAGATTAGATCTTAAGTCATCAAGCAAGTATCCTAGAGAGTTTCAAACCCAAAGCATGGGTGGTTTTAAGATCCCTTTGATGGCCTCTGTTATTGGCTTTTTGTAGCTGTGACAAAATACCCGAGATGATGAACTTGAAAAGAAAGAAAGGTCATAGATTCAGAGATTTCAGTCCATGGTCACTTGGCCTCACCTCAGAGCTCGTGGCAAGACAGCACTTCACATGGTAGATTAGAGCTGCTCACCTCATGGCGGCCAGACGGTAGAGAGGGAGAGAGAAGGGACCAGCATTCCAATACTTCCCTCAATGAACATGCCCCCAAAGACCTACATTTCTCGTACTAAGTCCCACCACCCAAAGTTTCCAACACCTCCAAACAGCCCCACCAACTGGGGACCAAGCCTTGAACACAAGGCGTTCAGGGGACAGTTAAGATTCAAAATATATCACTGTCCCCACCAAAGTCATAAGTGAAAGACAGCCTGGACCACGACTTCTCCTTTCTCCACAGAGACCCATTTTGCAAAGTAGACAACCTCTAGTTTCCTGTAGATGGTCCCCTGGGTTGGGCTGATAGATTTCAGAAATTTGAGGTAGCTTGCTAAGCTAAATAGTACAACATCTGTGGAGTAATATTTCTCTTGCTGCCCAGTAGAATAGCCACTAGTCCCATGTGACTGTTGAAACTTGAATTAAAATTAAGCCAAATCCAAAGCTGAGCCCCTCAATTGCACTAGCCCCATTTCAAGCACTCCGTGTTACTGAGCAGCCGAGACACAGGGCATTTCTATCACATGAAGTTCTATTGGACAGCAACGTTGCTTTAGATGTTGTGACATTTTCACTCCATGATAACAAAGATCCTACAAGAGTTCACACCACTGCCAGCAAGCCCTGGGGAAACACTGGGAGAAGGGAGCCTTCACGTTTCACTGTGAACCACCCTGCCTGGCTCTGAAATAGCCACCAGAAGCTGCAGGCAGTGAAACCTGCAGACAGGTTAACACAGCCAGGCAGGAATAGAGCACCTGCGTCCAGGTCTGGGTGAGGACTATACACGATGAAGGTTGAAATTTTTAAAAAATCATTACAGTAAAAGACACACTACCATTATTCCCCCTCAAAATCTACCTTTTTACCCTGAACGAACTTATCCTGTAACTCTTGAAATTTTCTTTTTCGTTTCTTTTTTGAGACAAGGTCCCTCTCTATAGTCCAGGCTGGTCCTAAACTCAATATGTAGCCCGGGCTGGCCTTGAACTCACAGCAATCCTCCTGCCTCAGCCTGCCAATACTGGGATTACAAGCGTGTGCCACCATGCCAAGCTAATCTTTATGTGGTACTGGGGAATTGAACCCAGGGCCTCGCAACTATTAGGCAAGATCTCTAACCACTCGGCTATGCCCTAGGCCCTCTTGCCACTTTATGAAACCAGTTCTGAAAGTCCTTTCTCATGAGTGTCTGTATGAGGTCTAACCAAAAATGCAGTGAACACAGCTGCTGAGCACTGCCCAACAGTAAGGTAGGTTTGCAAAGACATGGCACTGTGTTCTCATCCACTTCCTCACCGATCAGGCCCCGTGCAACTGCTGGCTCTCCCCCGAAGTCAGAAAGACCATGAAAGGTAAATGGTTTGAATCAGTTCTGGACACTGAGGCGGCCAGGATTGCACAACTAGAGACACACACAGAGGAGGCCTTCCGGAACGGCCCCAGAAGGTGGTAAGAACGGTGAGCTAAGTGTCCAGGTTGGAGGCAGTACTGAAAAAGAGCTTAATCCAGCCACACGGGCTTTCTCTGGATTGCTTTTCATTTGTCCTTCTGATTTTTTTTTCTCAACAGTCCAAACCAAAGGACAGCGATAAAGAAGGAACTTCAAATTCCACCTCAGAAGATGGACCAGGGGACGGCTTCACCATATTGTCTTCTAAGAGCCTCGTTCTAGGGCAGAAGGTAAGAACAAGAGTCCTAAGACGCTGTGCCAAGCCACTGCTATGATTTTACAACCTGCTGTTCACAGCCGCGGTGCCCGCTGTGTCTCCGACTCCCCTAATGTCCCTTCCCACTCCAATCTTGAATTATTCATTTTTATACCAGAGCCATGGTGGCTTCTGCATTGTGAACCTGCAACAAGCCCTTGAGTGCTGAGAATCGCCCATATCGACAATGGTCGGCCCAAGTTAAGCATGGAGAATCCTCTGTTCAGTAGACAAGATGGTGCTACTGGTTTGGCAGGGAATTCCCCGAGCCCTAGTTTTTCTGCACCCACCAAAACAAACCCATAGCTCACTGTCTCATACAATCTCAGAGAGCCCCGGCTTCCATGATTCTATATAATTTATCAGGGAAAGAAAATAGATATATATGTTTCCCGAAAATCCCCAGTGTTAGAAATGAGTTATTTGCCAATAATTCAGTCTGCTTGCCTTCGAGGCTGCAGAAAGAAAACAAACAAGGCCATACATTTGAGCGGCCGCCAGCAACACAACAGCCGCCCAGGCAGACATGCAAATAATTCATCACCACAAGCGTAACATTTCGTGAGCAGTTTATCTACCAAGTGAACGGAGGCTGAAAGAAGACGAGTCCCTCCGTCACACCTGTTGTTGATTGGCGAGTATCTGCAGCCTGACAGTGAGTGCACCTCTGCTCAGGCAGCTGGGAGAGCAGGTTCCAGGAGCAGCAGGCTGAGGGGGTTCCTGGTTCATCACTGATGGGACAGCAGGGGTGCAGAGAGGGCACGCAGAGAATTTATGTCCCCTCCAGGGGCTGTCCCTGGTCACGGGATGATTAGCTTTCACTCACACGTATCTAGGGAACTGAAAAGTTCTTACACAGGGAAATGATAGTGAATGCGCTGCTTGAACTCCACCACAAAAGCATAGGACAGCCTCAAGAATGTGGTCCCCAGAGGACAAAAGGCCAGGCACAGGCAGCCCAGAAATCCAGAACCCATTACTCTCCACCCCCCGCCCCCCAGATCCCCACAAGATGATTAGCTATAGTGCCCTGTCCCAGGAGTTCTGGTCACTCCACGGAGAATGCAAAGCAACATGGGAGAAAAGGACAAGCCCTGGACTTCACTCCCCTACAGGAGGTACTCAGAGGGTGTACCACCCAACCCCAAAGCCTCCAGGATTGGGGACCCGAGGAAGAAACCTAAAGGGAAGAAAGGAAGAGGAGAGGGGCCATTCTTGTTCCAGGATGGGAAGCAGATTGGATGCAGGAGGCCAGCCTCAGAGTGAAAATCAAGTCCCCAGAGGCCGAGAGAGCCTACTGCTAGCCAACTCCCGGGAAAGTGGAGTCGGTGCTGTGCGTAGCCCTCATGCTGATGATCAGTGTGGCTGAGAATCCATGGTCCTCATGGAAAACAGGAAGATTTTCACTGGGATTTGATCTTTCACACATCATCTGTCTTTCTTTCCTAACACAGCTGTCCCTGACCCAGAGTGACATCAGCCATATTGGCTCCATGAGAGTGGAAGGCATTGTCCACCCAACCACAGCCGAGATTGACCTCAAGGAAGAGATAGGTAAGGTGCTGAGACCTTGGTGATGATGCCTGGACTAGCCCTGGGGTCAGGAAGGTTCTAGAGAAGTTGGTCATTCTCCATGGACATCCCTCTGCATGGGGTCCTATGTCAAACTGTCTCTGTGTGTAATTAATGGAGTTACTACATAGTTACTCACTTTTTATTTCTTTGTATATTTTGGGAAATTCATATTCAAGTATTCTGTAGAAACAGATCGTTAGTGTGGAGATAGAAGGGTTTTTCTCAAAGTGAGTAACAGCACCTCGATCGGGAAACAGGGCAGGTTCCCCAAAAGTCCCCTCCAGCCCCCTTTCCAGACACTTTTCTGGGTTTCATAGCGTGGATGGGTTTTACCTGTTTTGAATGTGCTTCAAGTGAAATCACACTCCCCTCCAGGTCTGGCTCCTTTGCGCAGCATAGTGTTCAGGGAAACCCATCCCTGCCATTGCGTGTGGACAGGCTCGTTCTTTCCTCGCTGTGGAGTGTTACGCTGTACGAAAATGCCACAATTTATTGACGCATTCTACCACTTGTGGCATTTGGGTAGTTTCCAAGTAGGGCCATCAGGAGCAGCACTGCTATAAATATTTGCTGTGCATGTTTTAAACTTCACACAGATTTTACATTTAGATATTAAGAATGCTGTTGGTAAGAGGGACATCTAGGGGGGGAAGTAGGTGATCCGGAAGGATATGAACGTTGAGTTATTTGGCCACCAGTCCCATGACTGGGAGAGGGAGCTGCCACTAGGTGAGGGGAGGAGTGGAGAGGGGGTAAACTGTCAAGGGCACCGAAAGTAACATGCTACATGGTTACCATCTTGTCCATCTGCCACCATCTGGCCTGGTTTCACGAGACAGAACTGCCTGAAAGTGCCCATTAAAAGGGCAAAGTGAGCAGAGACAAGGCTCTAATCCTAGGGTGCAAAGCTTGTCTCCGGGGCAGGTGGTTAGAGGCAGCTGGCAGCAGCTCAAGCCCACATGATGTCACCAGGACTCTTGCTGGGGGAGTCCCTCAAGCTCCCACCTGATATCAGAGGACAGGGAGAGTGCTGGAAAGGAGATGGGAGGTGCTGGGGACAAGAGCATTACACAGACACTGGATTTCTCTGCACACTCAGAGGCGCTGACGGACATTCAACAAGTGGCTTCCACTCTTGCCACTGAGAAAGAGTGTCCCCCCAGGGGCTTTGACCCTAGCTGTCCCAAGTTGCGGCCCAACTTCTTACCCACAAAGCAGGTTGCTGTGTTCCTACTTTATATGTCCCTGTGGTGTTTCTTTTTTATATTGGAAAGCAATAAAGATACAATTTTTCTTTTAAGCAGCAGAGTCACCAATAGAGACAGAATTCATATTAGAGCAAAATTTCAAGCTCAGATGCCACCAGTGGATTTCACACCCAACCTCATAGAGGACTTGGGTGGAAAAGTGCACTGAGAGGTGCTGGATGGGAGAGAGAACAGGTTGGACCAGATTGGTTTGTGTCCTGGCTTTCACAAATTACTCCCTAGCTGCAGGCTTTGAGCAGTTGTTTTGTTTTTTGTTTTTTTTGTTTTGTTTTGTTTTGTTTTTGTTTTAACCTCGGGGAGTCTCGGTTTTCCATCTGTAATTGAGTATAACAGCAGAGCTTGTACCCCAGGGATGGTGTGGAGATTACAGAGATGAAAAATGGGTGGGATTTGGGCTCACAGACATTTAAGAAGTGACAGCCTTTCTTACTGTCACTGTGCTGTTAGGAGACCCTCCCGTCCTGAGTCTCTTCTCTACCATGGACACCCAAATGTGTCACTCCATGAAAGCTTTATTTTATAAAACATCCTAACTGGGTAGCGACACATGCCTATGATCCCAGTGCGTGGGAGACTGAGGCAGGATGATTGCTATGTATTTGAGGCCAGGCTGGGCTCCATAGTGAGTTCAGGACCAGCTGGACTGTAGATTGAGACCCTGTCTCAAACAAACATCAGGGGTTCGAGAGGTAGAGGACTTGCCTCGCATGCAGGAAACCTCGGATTCAACCCCCGGTACAGATAAATGAACAAATAAATGAAAATTAGAAAAAAACAGATGGACAAATATATATAAATAAATTAGGGGATGCAGATATAACTCGACAGTAGAACTCTTGCCTAGCGTGCACAAAGCCTGGGTTCAATTGCTGGCACAAAAATGCTTGTTCAGTGATGCTAATGCTGTTGTGCCAGGAGGCCACGAGGCCCAGAAGGCCTAGCAGTCTCTCTGTACGTGACAGCAGCGGCAACCAGTGCCCTGACTCTCTTATTTCTAGCATTTCTTCACTGCTTCTGGGGAATATCCCCCACAGAAAGCAGCTGCCTCCTCAGCCCTGCAGGCTTCTTTATCTTTCAATCTCTTCAGTGCAGAGTGCAAATTCATCCTGCCTTCTCCACCTCTCCCTGACCAGCATCTTAGACCAATTCCTCAGCTTCTCAGCACGAACTAGCCACCAGCTGCAGACATACAGACCTCTGGACCCAGTATGAGGGGTGGGGAAACTTTTATCTAGCAAGAGGCTTGGGATGCATATGATGTCATTCACAGGCCATGCAAGATGATCTACTTAATATTTTGCTTGCTGTATTTGGCAAAACATTTAACTAATGCCCTCCCTAAAGGCTGAAACTGCTTCTCTTTGGTGCAATTGCCTTGGCCAATGCTTTCACTGACCTCATAGAGCCAGATACCCTACACCCCTGCGGTAGATCAATGCTGGTCAGAAGCCTAGGGGCCAGAAGGGAGAAGCGGCCACTTGAGATGGATAGCCATCATCATTTCTTAGCTGTGTCATTAAAACCCAAGCATATTAATGAAAAGGAACCAGTTCCAGTGCAAAATGACGTCCAGAGTAGACATTTGTCCTAAATGCACAGCACAATGGAGTGTGGCTCTCCAAAGACGCTTCAGTGTCCGAGTATAGAATGGAAAGGTTCTGTTACCCAAGATCATATACATAATGAAATATCTTGGAGTTGGAATCCAAGTCTAAATACAAAATTCATGTATGTTTCATATATTCCTTATTCACATAGCCTGAAGATTAATTGTATACAATGTTTTTAGCACACCTGAGTTTTAACTGTGACCCACAGGTCACTTGAGATCAGGAGTGGAATTTTTCAAGTTTTCATCCCAAAATTTTCGATTTTGAGTTTTTCAGATTGAAGATAGTCAGCCTGTATTAATATTTACTAGGAAAGATAAAGAGTGAAGACTTGCCCCAGCTTTTGAGATCACCAAGTGCATTAGAAGATGAAAACATGAGTCAGACCTGGTGGCGCAGGCCTGTAATCCAAGTACTATAGGAGGCTGAGGCCAGAGGTTTGCAAGTTCAAGCCCAGCTTTGGCAACTTGGCAACATAGCAAGGCTCGGTCTGAAAATAAAATGTAAAAAGTGAGCTGGGGATGCAGCTCCGAGTGAAGGCCCTAGGCTCAATCCTAGTACCACACAAAAAAAAGCAGAAGACAGTGAAAACATATAAACATTTGAGGAGAAGCTTCTCATCTCCACCCAGAGTAGCATCATCTTAGCATAGGCGAACACTCGTATCATCTCAGACACCTGAGAGTTTGGGAAGAGGGGCTGGGTCCCTGGTTGCACTCCCATAGGGTTTTCATGTTGGGCTAGAGGTAGCGTCTTACTGTCACCCCACGGCTCCACGTAGCAGCTGCAGAAACAAGACCCAAAGGTACTGAGAATGGAATTGTCCTTACTGCACAGGTGGGGCAGGGACATCTCCCAGCAGGAGGATCCTTAGAAATCAGCCCCCCAAAGCTCTGTGTGTATCCAGGGATGCCTGAGCCAGGTTGGGAGGAAGCATGCCAGGCCGCCCGGTCTGTTCTTCAAGCCAAGGACTCACAATGTGATGGTGACGGGAACCTGACTACAGACAGCAATGTGGCTGCCGAACCTACTAAACACACCAGAGCATCCACGTAAACAGGAAATCGTTCTCAGGTCATGTGATCTGTGGTTGTTCCATGGCCATGTTATCCTTAAAAAGTTCACTTAAGGAAGCTTGCTAGCTTAAATCGGCTGCAGAGGCCCAGAGCCCCGTGTCACTGGCAATCGCTGGCTAACGAGCATAACAACTAGAAAATGTGACTGCTGATTTCTAAGGGTTTTTCTCATTGTTGTTTTTATTTTTGTTTTCTTGGCCTGTTAAAAATATGTCCTATATCAAGAGGACAACCCTGTAGCTTCCTCTTATCCTTTTGCAGGTAAAGCCTTGGAAAAGGCTGGGGGCAAAGAGTTCCTGGAAACAGTAAAGGAGCTCCGCAAATCCCAAGGCCCTTTGGAAGTTGCTGAAGGTAAGTGTCAGATGGGCCCACACCGTGAGCACGGCCCCACCCACCCACGCAGAGTCATGGATGTTCAACATGGGTGACAAAGTATGCCATAATGAATCAGAAAAGCTCATTAACATGCCTCTGATCATGTAGATCATTTCATATGCTCTGGGGAACATAAATGTCTAGATACCTGAGCCCAGTGACACAGGCCTGTGATCCCAGCACATCAGGAGGCTGAGGCAGCAGAATTACAAATTTGAGCCCAGCCTAGGCAACTTAGCAACTTAGCAAGACCCTGTCTCAAATAAACAATAAAAATGGGTCGGGGATATAACTCAAAGCAAAGGCCCTAGGTTCAATCCTAGTGCTGAAAAAAAAAATTATATATATATATCCATCCTTGGATAATTCCTGTTCTTGTGTGTCCAGATCCTCCCAGAATGGTCTACAGCTACTGGGTAGCTTTTTGAGTGTGCAGTAAAATGTATATAAAATCGACTATTTTAAAGTGTTGGACTCCGTGGCCTTAGGTGCTACACCCCTGCTGTGTAGTTCCAGAGCTTCTTCGGCACCTCATACCTTTCAGTCATACCCTTCCCCAGGCACTGGCAACCACCAATTTCCTGTCTCTGTGGATTTGCTTATTCCAGATCAGTCACATAAATGGAACCAAGCAGTGAGTGGCCCCTGGTGTCTGTCTTCTTCTACAGAATGTGGGATTTTTCTTTTTAATTCACCCACGTTGTAGTGTGGTCAGTAATCTAATCCTCTATGCCTGAGTAATATTTCCCTCTATTTATCCATCTGTTGATGAATATTTGGTTCATTTCCACCTCCAGCTACTGTGAGTAGCACTTCTGGGAACATCTGTGCCCAGGCTTTTGTGTGGACACCGAATGACAGGGCTACAGGGAAACTTTTTGCCAGGCAGCGAGCCAGCTTCGGGGCCATGTTTCCACCACATTGTCCCTAGTCAATATACTCATAGCGCCAAGAGGGACCCCAGCTTCCTGAAAGGCACAGGAGTTTTATCCAGTCCCTGGCTCAGGTCCCCTCTAAGCATGAAGTGCCTAGGGGAGGAGGGAAATGCTGTGCAGAGAGGAAGGACATGCTGGGCCACGGTCATAGGCCAGCACACAGGAGACGCACAGGAGCCAGCAGTGAGACAAGCCCATAGGCGGTGCAAAAGGGTCTAAATCCGACCTTGTGCAGACCAGAAAGGCCACTTTAAAATTAAGGCAGGGACTGTCCAGGTTGCAAGAAAAATAAGGGAGGGCTTCCAGTGAAGAAAGACCGTGAGACCACACACGCCACTCCCCATGCATGTGATGACAGGTGAAGTATACTTTTTTTAAAGACAGCAACAGTGGAACACAAGGTAAGTATACGTGTGGACAGAAGTAGAGGACCTAAGGCAGCAGCAGGAGGGAAAGTCACAGCCCCAGCTGCCTGGATCCAGGCCCAGGCACATGCAGAGCCACCAGAAGTCGGCTCCAACACGGTAATGGGCAAGGGGTGCCTCGTGCTTAGAGGGTACCTTTCAGGAAGCCAAAGCCCAGACCGCTGCCTAGGGCTATGGCTTGTGTAACATCTGTCTTTCTAGGGTGACAAAGGAGAACGAAGAGCACCCTGCCTAAGCCCAGGGCCCACTGCCCACTGCCTTCAGTGCCCCACATCACCATGAGACAGAACCCTATTGCAGCCATTTCAAACTGCACCTGGAGCCAGGATTGGGAGCACAGGCCTGTATTCCTATCACTCTGGTGAGGCTGAGGCAGAATGATCTCAAGTTCAAGCCCAACCTGTGCAACTTAGCAGCTTAGCAAGACCCTATCTCAAAATCAAAACTAAGAAATGGGCTGGGGATGCCGCTCAGTGCAAAGACCCTTGGAACTGACAGATAATTTTTAAGAGCATCTTAGCATGGGTAAAGCAGACCATCTATAGGGAAGGTCCATCCTAGTGTGGGGGTGGGGTGAAGATCAATCAAGAAAACACGCTAGGAGCATGCCAGTGACAGGCAGTGATGGCCTCGTGATCCAGAGGGGACAATGGGGTGGGTGCAGGCGAACAGAGGGAATATCCCACCTTCCACCAACGTGGTGAATATCTGTGCACCTGGAGCTGGGGAAGTGTCAAGAAAGATATAACCCCCTCCACAGAGATGTCGTCTAGGTAGGTCACAGCCAGCTCATGTCAAGCATCGACAATGAGCACCAGGGTGATGGACTGGATATGTCTATGACTGTCACCACCAAACACTCCTTAGGGAGATTTATAACAAGGTGGGGAGTCCAGGGCACCAGATAACACAGCTGGCTACCTACTGCCTAGTGGAGGTTCAGAGAGGATGGCCAAGGGAGCCCAGGTAGAGAGGAGAGCAGCCAGAGCCTGGGCACTGAAGTACCACTGAGCCCTGTGTGTCCTGGCTGGAAGATGACTGGTATCCCACAAGAGCAGGAAAACGAAGGACCCCAAGGGAAGAGGGGCCACAGCATAAATCAGGAGCAGCCCCAGATGCTGGGTTTAAATGTGGACTTCAAGGACCTGACACAGTCATGTGGAGGACAGTCTAGAAGCCGGATTGGACGAGGGAGGTGGCAATATAGGTGACACAGACTGGCCTCAAATGAGACTAGGATAGGAACGTGACTGGTGGCTTCTGGGACAGAGGGCCAAGGAGACAGGAATGTGGGAGGGAGGGAGGTTTTACTGGGCATGCTGGAACTGAAGGGGGAAGTGGCCGCTAGGTGATCACTTAGGAGCCACAGCTGAGGGCCTGAGGAAACTGAGGCACCATTAGAAGAAAAATCGCAGCACCGTGGAGGCCAAGAATTAGCAGTAGCAGCTCCCAGCAGGACAAGGGGCCATCTTGCAGTCCCCTTTTGTTGTGGTGACGCCTGAGAACCTGTCAGACCTTCCACACTGCAATGGTTGCCTGAGGGAAGGTTCTAGAATCTTCTGGCAGCAGCATAGCTGACCTCAAAACACAGGTAATCAGCAGATAAAGGTGGTTCACCAGGAACTATGCTATCAGATAAGACATCACTGTGAGTCATTCTGTTAGCAGGCTCTTACACCAAATGCCAAGGTCACACCCTTACAATGCCTGGACCCCTGCAATTGGCAACTCTAGGACACTAATATTATAAACCACGGTGGCAACAGGCCATGTTTTCCATTCGGAACCCTTAGAATGAGGCATGAACATAGGCCATATTCAAAGCCATTTTTTCCTGATGGAACATTTCATGTTGTCGATAGGAACATATTCCTCTTGTTCAAAAATCACTTTAAACAGCATGCCATCCAGGCGATAGCAGGATTGTAGTTTAAATATATATAAGTAAAGTCAGACATGGATGCCAAGAGCCAGCACACAATAGCAGGAAGGGCCTCGGGGAAAACTGACTCCATTGATGGGACCCAAACCCCAGAGCCCTCCCCTCTCTGCAGAACAGCCCCCAGACTGTCAATGTCACTGTTCAAACCACAGGGGGTATTCTGCTGCCTGGGGACAAATACACCAGATCATAGTGTCAGCCACATGGCTGTATCATGCCCACATAGCCAATGATATTACATGAACTGGCTCACTGGTGTTTGATTATATTCTGTCTCGCTAGACACCGGGAAGACTGAGCTTCCAGCCTTACCTTACCTGCCTGAACTGCCGAGTAGGGGGAGTCTCCAGGACTCGGTTCCTACCCACCCAGGCACATGCAGTCATAGCTTCCTTGCACGTGATCTCAGTAGCAAACACTTCTCATAAATTATGTGAACATTTTGGTTTGGTTTTGTGGTACAGTGATCATCACTGAGCTACATCTCCATCTCATTTTTAATTTGAAACAAGGTCTCCCTAAATCCCTAACTGCTGAGGCTGGGCTCAAACTTGAAATCCTCCTTCCTCAGCCTCCCAATATGCCAGGATTACAGGTGTGGGCTAGCACACCAGACAGACATCAGATGTTTCAAATTAACCTTTCAAGACAACCCCACACAGCGTTGGAGCAACAGGCACACGTATTGTTACAAACGCTGCCCCTGTGGCAACGGCCTGCCCAACTTGCCAAGGCGCCCTGGCCACTCCGGGAGGACTTGGGACCCTGGACCACAGAGCCCACCTTCTCTAGGTGGGTAGCCTTGGGGTTCATAGTACATGGGCTGCAGCTGTCCCCAAGGGGCCTGCCAGTCATCAGAAAAGACAGAACTGTTTCCTAAGGAGTTCGATGGCCACCAGTCTTCTCAGAGCCACAGTGCCTACCAGTTCTGTCACCGACAGACTCTGTTCTGGGGAGTAAAAAGTAAAATCAAGAAAGAAATCTGACATTAAGAGATTAGAAGGCCACGCAGAAATGATCACATGCAGCCCCTGTGCAAGGAGGAACACAATCAAGTCAGATAGCTCTCAGCTCAAGGAAGGCCCTGAAATCACAAGAGCCCTAACTTACATGAGCCCAACAATGCAGGATCTCTGTGGGGGCTAGGGGTAGACACCCCTATAAAACCATTATAAACTGGGTGCGGTGTCATATACCTGTAAACCCAGCAACACTCAGGGAGGCTTAAGCAGGAGGAGTGCAAGCTCAAGCCCAGCTGGGACAACTTAATTTAGTGACACCTTGTTCTAATTAGGAAAATAAAGAAAGAAAGGCTGAGGATATAGCTCAGTGCAAAGGTCCTCAGGCTCCTGTGAGCAGGAACGGGGCTCTGGGAGGTGGCCCAAGGATATGGCTCATGGATACAGTGTTTGCCCAGCATGATCTAGGCCCTGGCTTCAAGCCCCAACACCACAAAATCACTAAGAAGCCATTGTGTCTTTCCCTATGGCTGCCCTAACACATTACCACAAACTCAGTGGCCTCCAACCATACAAATTTACTCTCTTAGGGTCTGGTGATGGACAGTCCACAATGAGTTTTAGGGTCTTGAAACAGGCCAACAGGGCTGTTTCCTTCCAGAGGCGCAAGAACGAGTCCTTCCCTTGCACTTTCCAGCCTCAAGGTGGCTCCTCTCCTTGCTCACATCCCTCCAGCCTGGGCCTGTCCCACTTGGAGCCTCCTGCCTCTCCTACAGAGCCTGGGTGACTAGATTTAGGGCCTACCCAGACAACCAGGGCCACCTCCCAACTCTAGATCCCTACCTCAATCACATCTGCCTGGCCCTTTGGCCATGCCAGGTGGCATGTCCAGGTCCCATGGATTGGAGTATAGACGTCTGGGGGAGTCCACCACTCTACTTTCAACAGCCGCACATGTAACATTGCTGTGTTTAACTAAAAGAACACTGTGGGTCGGTTCCTGACTCAAGATCCGATTGGCACACACACAAAAGTGACGTGTCTGTGACATCGGTGTGGCTTGCTTTCGCCCCAGGCTTGTCCTGACGGTCCAGAGCAACCCCAGCAGCTCCTGGTCTTTGGGAAACAGGAATCAGGGAACGGAATGGCATCTCACCAACTTTCCTTTCACTTCCTGTCCGATAAATCAAACAGGTGGATCTGGAAGGCTCCACCCAACCCCCAGCTTAAGGTAAGACCTGGAAAATAACCTGTCGTCTTTCTCTCCCGTCCCAGCCGCCGTCAGCCAATCCAGTGGACTTGCAGCCAAGTTTGTCATCCACTGTCACATCCCCCAGTGGGGCTCCGACAAATGTGAGGAGCAGCTTGAAGAGACCATCAAAAACTGCCTGTCCGCGGCCGAGGACAAGAAGCTGAAGTCGGTCGCCTTCCCCCCCTTCCCCAGCGGCAGGTAGGAAGGGCCTCTCCGGTCTGGGTCTCCCCGCCATGTCTCCGGGACGCCGCGCCCCGGCTTCGTCACACTTGGTGCTGCCCGTCCCAGAAGGCCAGGTGGAGCACCGGCTAGCCAGGCCACAGAGTAAGAAACCCAGTTTCTTACCTGCCAAACTCCTGGAGGGATGGGCTGCCTGTTCCTCGGCGGCTGGTCTCCGAAACGAGGCCACTTTCTCTGCCTCCTTCGTATGGACGCCCTGAAAGCCACGTGGCTGCAGGGTGGAGAACCGGCGGGCAGAGCCAAGGTGCTGTGTGTTGAGAAGAGCTGTGTTCAAAGCCCACATCCCCATCACTTCAGCACGTGATCAGAAAACAGCAGGCTCAAGGGCCCCGCTACTCAGTATGGCTCAGGGACCAGCAGCAAGGGCATTACCTGGTGGGAAGGTGAAACTCCGGGCCCCACCCCTCACCCCTGCTCCAAAATCCCCTATGGTACCATAGAGCCAGGAGGCTGAAGTTTGGCAAACACACCCAGAGCGGGGACTGGCTGTCTCACTGTGGGCTGGGGAACAAGGGAGGTGGTCTGACCGTGGGCGTGTCCTGGGAAGGCCCAGCACCAAGGAGGCCTATGTCCCTGCTGGGACTGAACTCGCCTCAGTCCCCCCACTTGCCCTCCACAGCCCAGGCCCCGGCTTCCCTGGGGTGCGATCTCCCCAGGCGGGACAACAGGCAGGGTGTCGTGTGCCGGCAACTCACACAAGGCAGAATTCACATGAGGCAGACCCACTCTGCACCAGTCCCAGGGATCTGATGTCTCACCCCAAGTGACCGCTCTGGCTGCATCCCCTGAGGCTGGGACACAACGCTATCAGTGGCTCTGGGACCTTGGCAAACCTTCACCAGCCCGGTCCTGCCCCCTGAATTGCCACCTGGCAAGTCCTTGGGAGTTAATGAGAAAAACTAAAAGTACACAAAAAGGATTTTTGTTTTGTTCTGTAGTATTGGGGATCAAGTGCAGGGCCTTTGAACTGACTTACACACCCCAGCCTGTTGTTTTATTTTCAGTGTCAAGGCAGGGTCTCGCCAGGTTTCTAACTTGTCCAACTGCCTCCACATTTGCCATCCTTCTGCCTCAGCCTGCCAGAGTGCTGAGAGTACAGGCCTATGCCAGCAGGCCCGGCAGAAAGGAACTTTGGAAACAAGCTTTGAGATACATTTTTGTCCTTAAACAACCTAGTTAGCATTGTGAATCAGTTTTGAGGGAGCTAATAAATATCAGCCTTTATTCCCCCCAGTTATGAGGATTCACGCCAGTCCCTTTTTTTTTTTTAATTTGATACATTATCTCACTAAGTCACTAAATTGCCCAGGCTAGATTCAAGCTTACAATCCTCCTGCCTTGGGCTCTGCAGGTCTTGCAAATGTTTACTTGCCAAGGCGTTTACAGCCATATTCTATTGGATACAGGTGATCCAGATTCAAATACAGGTCACTCCTCACCTGCCAGCCCTTGCGCCTTGCTAAAATCATCACACCTGAGTCAGCACAGTACATGGATTAGGGGACATCCTCCACTCACTCCAAGACTGGCCCTTTCAGGCGGTGCCCCACGAAACCAGGCTGGCTCCCAGGGAGGCCCCCATGCGATGCCCTCTCGGACTCAGCAAGTTACAACAGTGGGTCCAGGACCAAAATGACAAGAGCTCTCCTTTTTGCTTTGCACAGAAACTGCTTTCCCAAACAGACAGCCGCCCAGGTGACCCTGAAGGCCATCTCAGCCCACTTCGACGACTCGAGCGGCTCGTCACTGAAGAACGTGTACTTCCTGCTCTTCGACAGCGAGAGCATCGGCATCTACGTGCAGGAGATGGCCAAGCTCGACACAAAGTAGCAGCGATGTCCTCACCTCACGTCACCGGAGCGGGGAATTATTTTTTAAAAGGAGCCAAGAAGGGTGCTGGCAGGGGAGCAGAGCACAGCCGAGAGGGACGTGGGAGCAGAGGCAGCCCGAGCGCGGGTATGCCTGGGAAGGGCGCCTTCTGCCTTTCCTATTCCCCTTACCAAGAGCCTCGGTCTGCACCAGGATTTTTCCATGTGTTTTCTTCCTGTTCTTTTAGAACTTTTTAAGAAAACAGACCTCGTTTTAGATTTATAGCATTGATTTTTACACACACTCACAAAAAAAAAAATCCTTTCAGGAATCTTAAATCTTTTTGTTCCTCGTTGTTTTTCCCAGGGAAGAGGGCATGAGGGTGACATGGGCTTGTTGGCTGTCTGCGTTCCGTGGTGGAGAGGAGATGGGACAGATCTCACTGGTGCTTTCCTCTAGTTTTTGTGTCCCCTCCCCAATCCACCTCGACCTCTCTAATATCTGTAACTACTCCTAAAAATTCTTTTTTTTGTTTTTGCTTTGGGCTTTTGTTTTGTTTTTTAAAGAAAATGAAAGAAAAAAATAAAAGATCCAGTGTCTTTCTTATAACGTATTCTTTTATTCCAACATTTTCCTCCATTTGAAAAACTGCGTCCCAGTGGGTAGAAGCTTCTAGAATGGTCTGTCACAAGTAGGCTAAGATTCCCACAATGTTAGAGAAAGAAAGAGCAGGACCTGGTGCAGACAGCACATCAGCCTGTGCTGCCTCTGAGAAGAGGGAGCCCCTGGGCCGTGGACCATATGTACAAAGCCTTAGGCCAAGTCACCAATCACCAGAGGCCACCATCCTCTGGTACATGTCGCAGACCCAAGTAGCACAGTGAAAGACACCCTGGTCCACGACCTAAACAGAGGGCTGAGAGACCCAGGGGGCATCACTACTCCAGTAGCCAAAGGCCACCATTAAAGGCAGGGAGAAGAACCAGGGCATGGAGTCAGACCTGGATTTATTCAGACAAATAAAGCAATTTCTTCTACCATGTAAATTTAACCCAGGTGGTCCAAGATCGGCTCCTCCCCCTTGGAAGACTTCTCCAGGTACAGCAGTGATTCTCCAACCTCAGCATAGCTGGGGTAGACACTGCAGCCATAAGGCTGGGCCTGTACACAAATGACTCTCGGTTTAGCTAGGAAACCAGAAGCACAAAACAAAGTCCCTTGGGGGCCCCTTCCCTCCACCAGCACCAGCTAGAGTTCTGTCACAAGTATCCCTGTGCTGGAACCTGTATATACACCAGGGTCATCTGCATAAGCCCCTCTGCTCTCTAAAGATTAATTAGCCAGATAGTACTGGCAGGTGCTACATCTCCATTGCCTTTCCCATACTACCTCCAGCGATGGGCAAGCCAGGCCTCAGTCTTAACCCTGCCAGCTGTAGAGTTCACTATTAGTATGTGGTAGCTTCAAGGGAACATCGCCTAACTCCTATGGTATAAAGTCAGGATCTAAAAGTGGAAAAACAGGTTCATGAAGATTAAAGACTGGAGGCACTACCCAGATGTGGTGCATGCAGCTACCTGGAAGGCTGAGACAGGACGATCCCAGGAGTTCAAGGCCAACCTGGGCAATACAGTAAGTCCCTAGAGGACAGACAGACACAGAGAGAAAACATTAACCATAATTTAGGGAGTTTAAAAAATGAGGCTTCTAGCCAGGCCTGGTGGCACAGGTCTGCAATCCCAGCACTCTGGAAAGCTGAGGCAGGAAGAGTGCAAGTCCAAGCCCAAACTGGACAACTTAGACCCTGTCTCAAAAAATCAAAACTTTAAAAATGAGCTGGGTGTAGTGTAATGCAAAGGCCCTGAATTAGATCTCCAGCAGTGCTAAAATAAAAGAGGCTCCTATGAGCAACCTGCTTATCTCTGGATGTGCGGACTTCCCTATCCCCGTGTATGATGGGTAAGGTGTGGCATATGAGGAAGGTGCAGCCATCCAGCCCGGTTCGCTGACCCTACCTGGCCTCATTTTGCAAGCACTCCTCCTGCCCTCAAAGACGGAATGCTAGGCACCAGAAGCCCAGCTTTCTGCCCCACCTTGAGAGCTGTGATCACCACATTCAAGCCCCTGCACATACACACAGGCAAACACAAACATTTGATTGGAGCCTGGAATAGAGAAAGCTGGCTGTGCCCTCCCCAGGACCTTTCGGCCGGCCACAGCTGTAAGCTGACCTTCTATACCCAGAAAGAATCCTGTAAGAACAGTGTCAACATTTTTGACACCAGGGGCCAGTTTAATTAAAGACCATTCTTCCAAGCAATGGGGCAGGTGGAGATGGGGGGACATGATAGGATGGATGGACAGACAGGACAAAGGTGACAATTTGTAATGCAGTAGGACAGCTTTCAAACTGTGAGCGGCAGCAGGAGGGGGTGGGAGTGACGCTCCGCCTCCTGTCAGATCAGTAGTAGCATTAGAACCTGATAGGAGCACGCTGACAGGAGGCGGGGCTTTGCTCTTGGCTCACCTCCTGCTCACTGCTCATCTGTCCTAGCGGCCTGGTCCTTCCAAAGTCACGGACTTGAACCAGTCTTTAAAAAAAAAAAACAAAAACAAAAACAAAAACAAAAAAACCCTCTCTCTCCTCTCCCCATCCAGTTTTCCATGTTATGTTTCCAAACAATACATCATTGATCATTGGCATCTTCCTCCAGAGAAAGGGCCTTGGTGCTTTTGGCCCCTTGGCACCTGTTAAGTGGATCTGTTTGTCAAGCAGTCTGTCACCCATCAGCAGCAGCGCCTGACCTCTAGCCCAGCCTTGCCATCAAGATGGGGACTGCCTCATGGTTTTCCAGCTGGTGGAGATGAACAGGTCCCTGCTCTTGGCCAGCCGAACCATGAGCCGACCCACGTAGAAGCCACTGATCTGGCCCACACCATCATTTCTGCCCATGGACAGGAGGAACGTCAGGGCACCTGTGGGGCAGAGTTAGACACAAAGGTAGAATCCCACTTCACGGCTGAGGCCTGCAGTTCCCAGACCACAAATCCTCCCTGGCCTGCAGACTCGGGACAGGGAAACGCACTTTGAGGAAGGAGGGTGAGTACCCAACTGATTTTTGCAGGGGAGGGGAGTGTGAGGGAAGGTACTGGGGATTGATCCAAGGTCCACTGGGCTCTTTGAATTGATCTGCATTCCTAAACATTGTTTTTCTTTTCTTTTCTTTCTTTCTTTTCTTTTTTCTTTATTTTTTTTTTTTTTTTTGAGACAAGGGTCTCAGTGAATTTGCTAAGTTCCCCAGGCTAGGCATGAATTTATGATCCTCCTGCCTCAGCCTCTTAAGAGGACTAGAATACAGGCCTGGCCACCATACCCTGGCTCTTGGTTGACTTTTAAAGAACTTCAGAGGAATGTTTCTGTGATTAGCTTTGAAAATTTAGTTTGATGGTCAGTCATCTTTTGAAGCAAAGCCCCAAACTCTCTAAGAACCATGAAGCATCCAATCCTCCTTACCTGGCTTGTAGGCCTTGAGGGGCCTCTGCTTCACGGAGCTGACAATGTTGGCCACGGCGACATTGGCGTGGAGGCCGGCGTGGTAGGCCATCTTGGGCTCCTTCACATCGGCACAGTCGCCAATGGCATAGATGTTGCTGTAGCCCTCCACCTGGAGGAACTCGTTCACCTTCAGAGCCCCACTGCTGGCCAGTCTGCTCTCTGTGGGCAAGACGACACTCAAGCCTTAGGCAGTCATACCAAGCAGCCACCAGCGCAAGGGGACTGAGCCCTAGGTGCTGATCCTGTCACCCTCGGAGGCACGTGCTCCAGGGGCTGTCATCCCCCTTGCTGCCTGAAGTGGCCACCCCAGATTCTTCCTGCAAAAGTAGGCTTACTGGCTCCGGGGCACAGAACACAGCCAGCCTCCTCTGACACAGAGCACAGAGCTCTTCACCAGTTATAACTGGCTAAGTCTTAAATTTCCATTTAAATACAAATCATAATTTTCAAATAAATACAGGGCTGTGACAAAAGACAGACTTTTTCTTTTAAAGGGCTTAAAATAACTTATCTTTAAAAATACATTAGAATCATGAGGTACTTAGTTCTCGGTTCTCTGGCCATTTTAAGCCCCTTTCTTGCCCTGTGTCCAGCCCAGAGAGGCCTCAACCTGGTATCGAACATCACTTCCCACCGAGCACCAGGCAGGAGCTCCTGGACAGGGACAGAGGCTTGAAAATAAATGATGAGGACCGGGAGACATAAAGCAGCCAGAGAGCCTGGCCACTGAGTCTCCTGCTCACGCACGAGGTTTCCCCACCCTTCAGTGTACTCCATATCCACCTTTAGGTAACTCAACAGCTAAACATGAGCTGTAAGAACTGGGAGCGGCTGAAGATACAGCTCCGTGGGGAGTGCTCGCTGAAGGAAGGAAGGAAAGGAGGAAGGGGAGACAGAGAAGGAAGGAAAGGGGGGTAAGGAAAGGGAAGGCGCCCAAACTCTGGCGGCCCCCACTCCTTAAAGATCACTATGAACTTAAGTAGCCAAATATTTGGATCCGGGTGTGGAGAGAGCAGGGCATTTGTGAATGCAGAAAGGCCTGGCCCCGAATTCCCTCCGCATAGATGTAAGAAGGAAAGCACAGGGAAGAGATTTTCCTCATTGCTCTGAAGACTGTTCCCATCTCTTTCCACTAGGTGGCAGCCCTAACTTATCTCCTAGGCCACGTTAAGGTAGGTAGGTCTCCATCACAGATGAGGAAAGCTCTGCCAGAGGGGACCCCCAGCTAAAGTTTAAGGTCACCATTCAGAAGCGAGAAAGTGAGCATCTGAGCTGAAGAGAAGAGCAAGGTGCTCATTCAGGGGGGAGGCCTGTCTTTCATAGAGCGCCGGGGAGTGACAGCAGCCTGGGGACATGGGCCACGGCTCCACCACCTGCTTACCAAATGCACTGCGGTAAGCAGAGCTGTTGATCTTGATGCCGTTGCAGAGAATCACCAGGTTGGTGGCCACCTCGGTGCCCTTGTCTGTCTGCACTTTGATGTAATCCCGATATTCATTGAGAGGCAGCTCCTCCAGGTTGCTCACCCGCTCACCTGTCAAGGATCCCATGACCAGGAGGCTGACCGTGAAGTGGTCGGGACCTCCATGGTCCCAGTAAGCATCTGGTCCACTCTCACCCTCCTCCACATTCTATCTCGATCTTCTCCACTGCCCCAAAAGCACAATGGGGACATCTGGCCCCAAAGGACCCAAGGGAGGAAATTTTCAAGAGGTGGCTGGATAGAAGTGAGGCTGAGCTAAGAAGTTCTGGGAAGGGCTGTTCAACAGTTCCTGATCAGCAAGCCTCATGGAATGCTGCTGCCCCTTCCCATCTGTGCAGGAAGACACTACCGGCACACCACCTACAAGGGCAAAGTACTGAAGGCAGAAGCCAGCTCCCTGTCCTCACAGACTGATGGGAAGGCACTAACAATCCTCCATAACCAGTTACCAAAAGGGGGCTGTGACAGCCACGAGCAAGTGTCATAGCCGACGCCTCCCCTTCTCCACAGACAGCAGGAGGCTGGGTCCAGCATAACGAAGCTCAGGCATAGCACCCCTGGATAACAGCCATACTCACCACCAACTCAAAACACAAGCCAACATGCCTTTTTCTCTACCACAGAGATGTCAGAATTTAGGGCAAATCCTTTAGATGTGCTTTTTAAAAAAAAAAAATCGTTTATTAAATAGGCACCTACTACCTGCTCCGTATCAGAAGCAACAGCCAAGACAGTGATGCTTCCATGACCCGGGCCTCCAGCTGGACAAGGCTCACATGAGGCTCATGAGCAAGACCATTCACGGTGTTCCATGATGCACCCAGGGACACAGTGGGAAAGAGGGAGCCTGGGTGGGTGTGGCCACCCTCCTGCTGGAGGCCACAGCCAGCCTCTGAGTCACATCTTAGGCGCTGGGCAGAGAGGGTGGAAAGGGTTGAGGTCACACGTACTCAGGATCAGCTGCACGCCCTTCCGGAGGAGGATCTCCTTCACTTCCTGCCGCACGCAGGGCAGGAGCTCCTTGTCTGCCAGGGATGTTTGGGAATGAATGAGCGTGACCTGGGGACAAAAGGACCACAGGGTCTGAGATGCAACTCCTGAGTGTCCAGCTGACACAAACACTCATCCCTTTCTCTACCACCAGGGGAAACACTCCCAGAGATGTAATCAGCACAGAGCTGGACCCAACTAATGACAAGCGGGCTCCAACCCACATGTCCTAGACTAGGACCATTCCAGTACCACCCTACTGACCCTGGGACGGAGGGCCACCCAAGGCCAAAATGGGCCACCCCTTGTGTAGGGCTAGCTGGAGAAGTCTTCTCAAGCCTGCTTAGTTTACAATGATAAAATCTAACATAAGTTGTTGACATTCCAACCTTACACCCAGCTGATGTCAACACTAGTTGGTTGTAAATTTAGCACTTCAGGGCATGTCTACTTGCTGGCAGGGCCAGCACGAGGAGGTGGGAGGCAGCCTGCCATCGTGTCCCAAGCCTGACTTTAAAATCAGACTGCTGGCTCCACACCTGGCACCATCTTTCCTACTCAGAAATCTCCCACAGAGTCCCGAAAATGGGCACGATCACCTCACTCTGCAATTTTGTAGTGAATCAGAAAACAGTCATGAAGGAGATAACTAAGCTCATATTAACTCCTTAATAAAGAGTAGCTGCTGTGTCACTCTTCCTTACCTACTGAGTACAGGCATGTTGATATTCTGACACACTGTTTGAGTTTGTTCTTTTGCACTTGTCTTTACTCTGTGACATTACACAGGAGTCAACTTTATGAGGTATTTCCCTGGGTTTGATGCTGCTGGTGGGATCAAGGGCAGGAGGCTCCCTGAAGGAGGACGCAGCTGCGGCAGCTCGCAAGGTCAGGACCCTGTGGCTGCCAGCTCTTGGGGAGAACTCCCTACAGCATCGCACGCCCGCATGCAGCAAGATGCACGCGCGCTTGGTTTATGTGAGCAGAGCATCAGCCTCCCAGCCCCTAATCAAATTCTGGACATTCGTGAGGTAGAGCAGAAGAAACCGACCACTCAGAGTGCAAGGCCCAGGCGGCGAGCTTACCCCTTTCTTGGGGTAGTCTGTCTTAATCTCAGCTGCCATCTCCACGCCCGCGGATCCTCCTCCCACCACCACGATGAACTCTGAGAGCTGGACCTGGGGAAGAAGGGCTGTGAAACACCCTCCACATGCACCCACCGCAGGGGGGTCCGCCCAGGCTGTGGAGGGGAAAGGACTCTGCCTTTCGGGGGTCCACACGGGCCTCCTACCCTCCTCCCAGGAATGCTGGGAAAACGACAGGTCAGGAAGCTGGCCGAGCTCAACAAAGCCCTGTGTGAGGGCTGGAGGCGTAACCCAGGGTTAGAGCACTTGCCTGGCACGAGCCAGACCCTGGGCTCCATCCTCCAGCACCACATAAAAATTAGCATGCCTGTAATCCCAGCACTGAAGAGGCTGATGAGGCCGGAAGATTACTGTAAGTTTGAAGCCAGCCAGTCTAGACCAGAGTGAGACTCAATCTCAAAACACAAAAAAAACCCCATGTGAACCATGTGATCAGGAGTGAAAATGTGAGAATACTTCAAAAGGGACAAGCTGGGACCACCAAGCACACCACCAGCGGGTCTGGGGAACGTGCACCCGGGCCTCCGTGACAAGCCCAATGCCTCCTTCCAGGAAAACTCTCCCCAGCAGCTCTCCAACTCCATGGCTGCCTCAGCTGCGGTGAAGTGCCCCCCCAGGCCTCTCCCACCCCAGCCCTGGCCGGCACCCCCGCAGTTCCCTGACCCACCCTCACCACCTGTCCTCAGCCGCTCACCTGCGTCACCATGTCCTCATAGGCCTGGATGGCGGCCTGCTGGCAGCAAACCTCATTAAACTTGCCGGGGAAGGGCCCGGTGCTGCCCGTGGCCAGGATAAGATGTGAGAAGGGCAGGGCCTGTGGGGAACAGAAAAGGAAAGTTGAGGGTAAGACACGGTGGGGGCACAGACCCAAAGTGCCAGGCGGAGGATGCCTCGAGCCGCACTGAGGAAGTGGCCCTGCTGGAGTGGAGAAAATCACCAGATTCGTGGGAATCAAAGGACAGCCCTTGAACCCCGGAAATACCTAAGAAAGCTGACTCTGTCTCCTGCCTGGAGAAGCCTGGGCCGCAGAGCTGGCCACCAGAGAATGGACAGGCTCAGGAGGCAGAGAGGAAGGAAAAGGAAATGCAGACTTCCGCTTCCAACGTAGGGTCAGTTCAGAATCTCCCGGATATATTCTTGTGGTTCTATGGATTAAACCTTGGGCTTTCGCACTGAACTACAACCCCTAGTACCCGCCCCGCCCTGCCCCACCCCACCTTTAAGCTGTCATTCTTTTTCCTTCCTCCTGAGTGCTGGGATCATAGGCATGTGCTACCATGCCCGGCTTTATGTGGTGCTAGGGAATCAAACTTAGGGCCTTGCATTTGCAAGACAGGAGCTTTAACCAGTGTGCCATCCCTCCAGCCCCTAGTCTTTACTTTTAGCTACTGAGAGGGGGCTGGGCTGGAGCTGACCCTCCTTTGGATGTGTGGGATGAGGCCACGTGTTAATGGAGTTCCAGTCCCTGTGGGGACATTACCATGTTCCACGCTGGTTGAGGAACGCAGAGATGAGTGAGGAGACCTCTGCCCGATGACCTCCAAGCCAGGGGATGTGACTTCCCAACTGCACCTAGCTTTTGCTTCTAGACAGAGAGAGACAAGCCCCCTCTGCTGGCCAGCCTGGCTGAGCCAAGGGACATTGGCTTTCAGAGCATGGGCTCGGGGCTGGAACTGCCTGGGTTCAAATCCCAGCTTAGACTCTTACCTGAAGAGGAGCTCAGACAGAGATTTAATATAACGCCCTTTAAATTCTGTAAAATGAGGCCCTAGCACCCGCCTCGACCGGTAAACATTAAACGAGCTTGATGTAGAGGCCTAGCACAGTGCCTGCCACAGAGGAAAGACTTAAGAAACAAAGGCCACCACAGTGGCTGCTGTGATCCAGCCCTTGTTCACCTGCTCTGTCCAGCACCAGGCTGGGCTTGGAATCACAGTTGGCTCCCTCTCTCCCCGTGAGGGACTTCAGCCCTCCAGAGAGCCAGGGGACAGCTGAGTCAGCCCACTACACGCACCTCGCCACCCTGTAGCAGCACCGTCTGATCCTTCAGGTTTATCCCGACTACCAGGCCCTGCCGGAAGTTGTCCTTGAAGGTCACAGAGTAGGAAATGAAAGTCTTTTTGGCAAATCCTGGAAATGAACACAGATGAAAATACATCGTAGACATAGGCTAAACTTTCCCTGAGCCACACACCACCAGGGGTGCCCTTGGCCAAAGTAGGGCCCACAGATACCCCCAGACTATTGCCTTTAAAGTACTGAGCTGGTCTGGGCCTTGGCAAGCCAAGCTCTTACTGCTGGGCCTCGTTACGGAAACTGCTTAAGACCAATGATCTTGAGATTCCCCAAAATATCTGTCTGTCTTTCTTTTTCCTTTCTTTCTTTCTCTCCTGTTGATAATAGGAATGAGCATCTAGCTACATTCCCAGCCCTTTTTTACTTTTTATTTTGAAGCAGGGTTTCTCTAAGTCACTATATTTCCCAAGCTGTACTCAAACGTGGGGTTCTCCTGCCTCAGTCTCCCAGAGTGCTAAGATTACAGACATGCACCACCACACCCACCCGGCTCAGGAAATAGCTGACGGAATTTCAGCAGTGTACCCTAAAGAGAAAAAGTTGCCCCGGCCCCAGCATCCCACCCCACAGCGGTGACAGGCCATGCTCCCAAAGGCAGCCCCAGAGAGGAGCACGTTACCACTTTCCACGGAGGCCCGGAGGGCAGCCACGTTGTGGTGGAAGGAGTCCTTCGTGTCCACCAAGGTGAAGGGGACATTCAGTGCCTGCAGCTGGCTGGCGGCCGCTATCCCACCGAAGCCCCCGCCCACGATCACCACGTGCAGAGCTCCTGTGTCCACTGAGACCTGTGAGCCCATCTCGGACCAGGTACTGCTGGGAGAAGAGACCACCTTGGAGTCAGGAGATCTCCCAGTGAGAGAGGCCTCGCCTCGGGAGCCCTGAGCTGACCATTTTAAAAGGGGCAAACCTCTCCATCATGAAAGTCCAATGTTGTGAAATCTGAATTACATTCAGAGGAAAGGTTGTTCTGCTTTCAGCCACTCTGGCCACTTCTCTCCCTTCTCCCGAGGCACCCACTGTTACCCAGTTTGAATGAGCCCTTCCAGAGATGCGCTACATACCTACAGTTGTGGCTATCTTCAGCTTAGGTTAGACTGTTCTGCTAGCGGCAGTGGCTAACACCTATAATCCCAGCTACTTAAAAGGCTGAAGTGGGAAAATCACAAGCTCAAGGTCAGTGTACGTAGCTGAGGCAAGTTCAACCCCAGCCTGGGCAACTTAGTGAGACCCTATCTCAAAATAATAAAAATAAATAAATAAAAATGAAAAAGGCTGGAGATGTAGCTCAGGATGAAGGCCCGGGGGTCCATCTCCACGACCAAGGGTGGGGTGCAGTTGGCGGGGTTTTGTTATAGCAGCACAAATGAACCAAGACAGATGCAGTTAAACTGAGAACGTGACAGTAAGGTAGGGTGGAGCCTGTGGGGATCAGGGCACTCCAGGGCAGCGCTCCTGGGATAGCCAGGGTACAGTCAAGGCCTGGTGGGAGAGAACTTGCAGGAATGTCTGCTAGGGAGAAGGAGGGTCGAGGAGAAGCGGGATATGACAGGCTTCACGGTAAGAGGTAAGGTGACAGTAAGGACCTGCGGAGGGACAAGGGAGTTGCTCTCTAAGGGGCACACAGCAGAGGATGCAGTGCCACTGGCAGGCTAGGCTCTGGCCTACCTGTTGTCTGGGACAGACTGACCAGTTGCCAGCAAACTGAGGGCCACTCTTTGCTGAGTATCACAGGAGCAAATCTGGACACTGTGGTTCAGTAATGGTGACCAAGTCCACCCCAGGCAAAGGAAGGCGCTGGGCTGGGTCACTAGACACTGAGCCTCTAAGCACGGGGAAAGGGGAGAGTCGTTATATCTCCCAGGCTCCCCCAGCCCATCTAGTTGACAGAGTCACCTGCAGCATCCAGCGCGGGCTCCTGGGGTGGCTGGAGGGCCTGTCTCTAGCCCAGCCCATCCAAGGGGCAATCTATCTGCAGCTGAGATGCTGGCAGTAGTTACGGGGTTGTGGGGGGCCTGGGGGGGGGGCGCTGGCTCAGGTGACAGGCAGTCAACCTCCTCCCGCCCTGTGCCGAGGAGATGACAAGGGAAGAACCAAAGCTCCCACTACACAGAAAGCATCTGGAGCCCATCACACTGTCCTGATCATGGAGGTGGCTGGCACAGCCTCTTCCTTCCTCACACCTCGACTGATCCCCTATAATGGGAGAGGACTATTAAGCCCTGACCAGCTCTGACACCCTGAGCTGTCCTTGTGCACAGTTTCAACACAGGGTACCTCCAAGATGGCTCCCAAATCTTTCCACCCTGCTGGGCGTGGCTTATGGCTAGAATTCCAGGCACTGCTTTTATGGTGTTAAGTTGTCCACTGCCCAACTTCTCCCCTGGGAGAAAGTGGTGCAGAGAAGGGGTGGGTGCGTCGGGCGCAGGGGATGGGCGGCAATGTAAAGTTCTTTCTCGTTAGACAAATGCCCCCCAACCCACCCTCCCCAGACAGTGCATCAAGGCCTGAGCATCCCACCCATTTTACGGAGAAGGAAAATTTGCCCTTGGCAGTGATACAGCCAGGACAAGTCCCCCAGGAGTAGTGTGACCTTCACAGCTCCAGTTCCTCAGAAGGGATGTCCAGTGCTGATCCCAAGTATTATTAGTCATGCTGAGTCTGCCACTGTGCCAAAAGGACCAGGACCCAGGAGGACACGGGGTTCAGCCAGAGGCGGGAATGGGCGCAGAGTGGAGGCTGGGACACAGCAGGTGCTGAGGCAGGCCAGGTGGGGTGGGCTTCCCCTGCCCCCTTCAGCTTGGCCCTGCCCTTGGGGCTGGCAGCCTGGATAAGGGCAGAGAAACGTCCAGAAAACCCACTTCCACAGTGGCTGGCTGAATTCACACTTGTTGGGGAAGTTGAAAAAGGAGGGTACACTGGGTCAGATGACACCGGACCACCCCTGGAGCCGAGGACATCCTAGAGCCCTGGAAAGGAGCTAGGGGCAGGGGCCTTCCCAGTAGAGGGGACACCTTGGGCCCAAGGCCCCAGCAGGAAAGGAGGGTATTGGAGGAGCTCAGGGCACACATGGCAAAAAGATGAGGTGGCAGGTGACAGACATGACAGGGGGGCTGTCGCACCATAGTAGCTCTGATGGCCAAGGGGCAACTGAGCCTGACCTGGGCTCCACCTGGGCCCCTTTGCCGAAAAAAGAGAGCCACGTTCCCCAGGCAGGGCTGACAGGCAGGGAGCTGACAGGAGTTCAGCCCCTGGCCCCTCAGCCCCTAGGATCACCAACCTGCTTCCCCAAAGGCAGACTTCTCATCACCCAAGTAGGCACACCCCCCAGTTGAAGACAAGGCCTGCCCGGCCTCCTGGGCATCTGGGCAAGGCCAGGGGAGGGGAGGCCCTTTCACACGCCACACTGCCTGAGGCCACTCCTGGAGCCAGCTGTCTTCCTCTCTCCTCTACTGACCTCTGTCACCCTCCAGCACATTCCTCCCTTCCTCCACAGCGTCCCCTTGCCCAACACTCTTAGACATGCTGACTCTGGCTCCTGTGGCATCAATTCCTGCCTGGCCCCCGGGACTGCTGCCCCCGCCCAGCTGGGTCGTGAGCTACTTCGCCAGACACCTAAGCCCAGGGCTGAAGCTGCGGACCTGTATGTACAGCCACGGGCCCCGCAGGGCCGAGGATGCCTGTGTGCAGGGCACAAACCTGCAGTTCCCTGTTCTACACGGCACCAGCACGGGGCCAGAGTCAACCTAGGTGCCTTTGCTAGCCCTCAGGAACCTCGATCGATGGGCGACAGCAGGACAAGCTAGTCTGCACCCAAGCAAGGGAAGAGTCTGGAGCTAGTCATTTTTAGTCTTGTTGGTTTGGTTTTGTGTGTTTCCTTGGAGTTTTTGCTGCCATTCTTTTTTACATGACTTTTTTCATGAAAAAAATTGTTCATGAAAAAAGATAACAGAATCCGATATGCAGCCTAATCTTCTTGGCAGCCATAAGACACACGCACCAAATGCCACGTACACCGACAATCACAATGGTGACAATTCATCGCTCTTTGACGTACACCTTCACATTTAATACATGGGGGGTTTCCTCCCTACTGCAAAAAAGTTCTGAAACCTTTTTCCCATTCCTCGTTGGATCTGACCTCCTTTCTGAACCAAAATGCTAATAATAGTTATTGAAGCCGGACTTGTGGCATAGGCCTGTCATCCCAGCACTCTTGGGGAACTGAGGCAGGACTGCAGACTCAAGTTCGGCATGAGCAACTTAGAAACTCAGCAAGGCGCTGGAGGAATAGCTCAGTGGTTAAGGCACTTGACTAGCAAGTATAACGCCCTAGGTTCAATTCTGCAGTACTACATAAGCTGGGTGTGGTGGAGCACTCCTGTAATCCCAGAACTCAGGAGGATTACTATAAACTCAAGGCCAGTCTGGTCTATGTAGTGAGTTCAGGACCAGCCTGAACTAGAGAGTAAGATCTTGCCTCAAAAAAAAAAAAAAAAAAGGAAGAAACTTAGAGAGACTATGTCTCAAAATTTATTAAATAGATAAATAAATAAGATGGGACATAGCTCAGTGTGAAGGCCCTCGATTCAATCCCTAATACTGAAAAAAAAGTTATTGAAGTCAATATGATTTATTACTTGAGTTTTTATTGTTTGAATTGTTATTAAAACATATAATGTTTACAGAAACAATAAGGCTTTAAAAAGGGACAAACCTATCACCATTTAATTTTTTATCTTTTGTTTTATATATATATATATACATATATATATATGCATATGTATATGTATATATATAATTTTTTTGAGACAAGGTTTTGCTGTATAGTCCAAGCTGGTCCGAAACTCCCTATATAGCCCAAGCTAGTCTCAAACTCAAAGCAATCCTCCTGCCTCAGTCTCTAGAGTGCTGGGATTACAGTGATAAACCACCACGTGCAGCTGATTTTTATGCATTGCTGGGGAATTGAACTCAGGGGTTTAAACATGCTGGGCAACTGCTGTAACCATTGAAATACACCCCTAGCCCCTAAATTTTTAAAATCGAGATATAATTCACAGCTGGGTTTGCAGTGCACATCAATCTCCAATCTGTCAATTTGTAATTACTATCCAAATTGAGGAGCCCAAGAACCTACAACTGAACCCAACACTTGGGAGCCTGAGGCCTCACTGAAACACCTGAACTACGTAGCAAGATCCTGTTAGAAATTTTAAAACACACACACACACACACACACACACACACACACACACTTCAAATATAAAATTCACTGTATAAATTCAATGGATTTCTTATATTTACTACGTTGTGAAATCATCACAATTACCTAACTTCAGAATATCTGCATCACTCCAAAATCCCCCCAAAACTCTATCTTCTATCAACTATTAATATACTTTGTTTCCATAGATTTGCCTATTCTAGACAGTTCATGTAAATGGAGCTCCATACTACGTGCCCTCCTGTGTCTGGCTTCTTGGCACATTTTTAAGGCTCACTAGAGATGTATCATTGATCAGTATTCACTCCTTTTCTCAGCTGAGGAACAGTCCATTGCATAGATACATTATATTCTGTTTATCTGCTGATTAGTTGATAGACATTGGGTTGGGTCCACTTTTTGACTGTTGTGAATACTGCCGCTATGGGCATTATGTTTTTGTTTTTGTTTTTGTTTTGAGGCAGGGTCTCACTCTGTAGTCCAGGTTGGTCCAGAACTCACTACGTAGCTCAGGCTGGCCTCAAACTGAGCAATCCTTTTGCCTCAGCCTCCCGAGTCCAGGGATTACAGGTGTGCACCACCACAGCCAGCTTGCCACTATGAGCAGTATGGACAAGTTTTTGTGTGAGCATGGTTCCAGCTGTCTTTAGTATATATGTAGGCATGGGATTGCTGAGTCACATAGTAACCATGGATTTCACTTTACGAAAAATTACCAGGCCCACGATCTGATTTTGTTTTGTTTTGTTTGAGACAGGGTCTTGCTCTGCAGTTCAGGCTGGTCCTGAACTCACTATGTAGCCCAGGCTGGTCTGAAACTCACAGCAATCCTCCTGCCTCAACCTCCTGAGAGCTAGGATTATAGCCATGTGCCACCACGCCCAGCTGATTTTTATGTGGTGCCAGGGAATTGAGCCCAGAGCCTTACGCATGCTAGGCATGCACTTTAGCCACTGAGCTATGTCCCCAGCCACAATGTGGTTCACACTTGAATTTTCTCAGTCACTCTGTTTTCCCAGCTAGACACCCAGTCTGATCCCAGAGGGATTCTTCCTTAACAAGGGGCCTTTAGGAATACACTGAAAAATGAGGAAGTAGCATTTCTGCCAAAGCTACTGAGAGGTCTTGCCTCGGAAGACAGCAGAAGCCATGAGGGGTCTGACCCGAACAAGAACATTGCTCACATGTCACTTCAGAAAGTCACAAACGCAACATGCAGCTCTGGAGTCATCACACGACTCCTGTGGATGGTAGATCCCAACACCGGCTCTCTGGAGGACAGGGCCTCTGAAGACTGGTCTGTTAGGCTTCAAATGTTTCCTTTTCTACTTGGGAGAGTTCTAGAGGGCCAGGCAAATCCCTCCTGAACACCAGGGACCAGGCTGAGAGTGGGTAATCCACAGCTGGCCCTCCAGAGAACACAGCCTAAAGGCACCCTAGACTCAAAAGTCTGAAAAGGGGCAACCTTCTTCCATGCCTGAAAGAGGGTGGCTCTGGGGCACAGTCACATATAAGGGGTGTGGGGTTTTTTTCTATTTTTAAATTGTTTAAAACTTAAAAAATTATTACAATAAAAGGCATTGCCATTAACACCCTCTAAATACACCTCTTGCAGGACTGGAGGAACGGCATAACAGTTTAAGCACTGCCCTAGCAAGCTCAAGGGGTTGAGTTCAATTCCCCAGCACCACATAAACTGGGTGTGATGGTGCACACCTGAATCCCAGCACTCGGGAGGCTGAGGCAGGAGGATTGCCATGAGTCCAAGGCCGGCCTGGGCTCTATAGTTGAGTATAGGACCAGGCTGTGCTACAGAGCAAGACCCTGTCTCAGAAAATAAATACATAAATAAATAAAAATACACCCCTTGCTTCAAACACACTTATCCCATCATTCTTAGCCCTTCCTAAGGCCGTTCTGGAAGTCCCAGGTTTGTTTGTTTTGTCTGTTTTCTTTGGCTTTTTAGTGTCATCACGAGATACTGACTTGATCAAAAATACAGTGAACGCTGCTGCTGAGTGCCACCCAACAGAAAGGCAGGCTCATAAAAACATCATAACATGTCCTCATTCACCTTTGTCACCAGATCTAGCGCTGTGCTACTTCTGGCTACTTCACGAAGTCAAAATGATCATGAAAGGTACACACTTTGAACTAGTTCTGGACATCCGGCAACCACCAGCAGTGCAGAAGATGACTTCCAGCACTGCTAGTGGCAGGGACTAGGGAGACGTGTGTCTGAAGGGAGGGGGAATATTTTGAGGAGGATAATGGTAATGTGTATTTTACTGTAATAGTTTTTAACATTCATTATATTTTTATTACACTTTTGTACACTCCCGTGCCCAAAACCTAGGCCAACCTTGGAGCCAGTCACGTGCTTGTGGTCCCAATAATAGCGTGTCTACCATCGGTTTCACCCAGGAACTGGCTGCATTTCTCCTCCAAAGACCCAGCTGACCCTGGAGGGTACTGACCTGTCCAGCTCCATCACTTAAGTACTGGGTAGTCAAGGGTCAGGGCCTCTCCTGGCTGGACCTCAGGGTCCTCCTCCTCGCTGTAGCGGAGGAGCTCTGCACCTGTACACACACGTAGCACCCCTTGGAGAACTCCTCCCTAGGTGCTGGAGTGACAGCAGGTGGCGTCTGGGGATGCAGGGGGCACAGGGTCCTAGCTAGCTTTGGGCGATGCGCACATGCTGGTGGTATCTGATTTCCCTCTTGGCACAAGGGTGTATAGTTCAGAAATCTGAAGTCCTTTCCCAAACTATGTCTCACCCCCTGCCCTGAGCCGGTTCTGCGGGAACATCCGCTCCCAAGTCACATGGCTCGTTCTACTCCCGCCTTAAATTCCTAAGTCCAACAGGCTTTTGTTGGCGAGAACCGCCACATGTTGAACCCGTAGTGTTGGAGGGTCAGCGCCCAGGTCAATTTCAGGGGTCCCGCCGGCCTCTGATCTCAGAAAGTCTTTGTCCCACTGGGCCTCAGGAGTCCAGGAGGGTCTCCAGGTGCACCTCGAGCCCCGTCGCTCTCCTCTTAGCCACCGGTTTCATTTCTCCTCCCCCAGGATCAAGGCCCCAGCCCTGTGACCCCAGCCTCCTTCCCTGCGTTCTGTCCCGTCCCCCTCCCCCTCCTTCTCCCTTCTTCCCTCGGAAAGACTTAGCAGGGATTTAAGGGCTGGCAGGCGGGAAAGCCTGACAGGCTGTCAACCTCCCAGTGGTGTTTCGGGGAGCGCGGAAAGCTGCGGGCCTGGACCGTGTCCGGGCAACCGCACCGTCCCGCCGGCGCGCGCTCCACGCCCAGACCTCCCCACGCCGCGCGCGGTCCGCCCGGCCCGGTATCTGCGCGCCCCGGGGGGCCCGGGCGAGCCCGGGTGCCAGGGATCGTAGCCGGAACTCACCGGTCGCCGCCTCCTGCGAGCCGCGCGCCCGGTCCGCTCGGATCCCAGCCGGGTGTCTTCCGGCGCCGCCGCCGGGCGCCCCGCGGACAGGGCGGGACCCACCGGCCTCCCGCCCCGCGGCAACGCCCTTGCGGGCTCCGCGCCAGGCCGGCCCGGGCGGGTCCCGGGCTCGCGGGACTGACCTTGATCGCCAGGCCAGGGCGCCGCTTCGAACTTTAGAACAAATGCCCCAGAAGCCGCCGGCACCTCTCTGGCCTGCCGGGGCCGCACGCCCAGCCCTGCCCGAGCCACCGATACCAGGCTTAGTTTCCAGGAGACACCTGCCCTTGGAACCGTTGGCGCAGCACCGCAGAACCGTTGGCTCTGGGCGGAGCACCGACCTCTGCCGTCCACACCTGATGGCGCGCCCACTGCGCCTGGGCCCCTAGAAATGCCTGGCGTCCAAGGAGGTCCAAACACCAAGCTACACCTTATTTGGGTACTATGAGTGAGTCTTTGTTCAACACCAGCAAAAACCACAGGACTAGACCAAGACCCGGCCTGGCAGAGACAGCCAGCTGCGTACTTAAGGCGATTCTCCCCTTTCATGGTGTAGGAGGGCCGCCAAGGAGCACATACCCACCTAGGACATGCTCCCCACCCACCCTACCCTCTGCACGGGTGTGTGTGGGGGAGGGGAAGGGCAAGCTCTCCCAGAACAAATGCTAGCAGGAGGGAAAATTGTTAATTCTCCGTGGAAGCAGTCTAGAAGTAAGAGTGACTTTCTGGGCAGGGATGGGTGAAGCAGCCCTGGAGGCCTTGCAAGAGGGCATCAGAATAGGGTGACTAGGGCGGGGACGTCAGGGTGTTGGCTCTTTGCAGTGTACTCATATGAACTTGGCTCAGACAGAGGTCTTTGCCTGCAGCTATCACAGTAGCAGCATTGCCCCCTTCAGTAAGCATACCTACTGAGCAGACCTTCCCTCTGTAAAAAAAAAAAAAAAAAAAAAAAAAACCCTGGGCTCATTCCAGGCTAAGGACAAAGTGGCATAGGCCATTTTGTTGAAAGGAAGGCTCAAAGAATGATGGAGAGACGCAGGTATCCCACGGCCAACACAGAGCCTATCTGAACATCAAAACAAATTGTAATGATGGATTATAACTCACGGGATAAACTGTGAGTCCACGAATTCACACAGATACAGGGAAAAGGAAAGCTCTTACAATAAAATGCCACCTTCTAAAGGTAGGAGGACAGCTGGGAATGGTAGCCCATGCCTAAAATCCCAACACTCTGGGAGGCTGAGGCAGGAGATTTGTAAGTTTGAGTCCAGCATGAGCCACCTAGTGAAATCATGTCTCAAAATGAAAAAAAAAACAAACAAAAAAACAAAAAACAAAACAAAACAAAAAAAAAAACCCACCAGTGTAATGGCCCTGGTTCAATCCCCAGTACCATAAAGATAGACAAGAAGAGGAATGATGGAAATAGACAATTAGCATTTGCCAACCAGTACAGTACTCAACCAGGGAACATGATCTATTTGGTGAAGGCAGGATGAGACACAGTACATAGTCTCAAAGAACCTGGCACAAATTACTTTTTAGTTGCAAAGGAAAAATGAGAACGTCACAGTGGAGAAAGTAGGCACCATCATCATCGTCATCTGTGACGGACAAGGAAACACTGAGCCACCCGGGAGACGCACCAAGAGAAGACATTACTCCCGTGACAACCCTGGCAGAGACGCAGATCCTGAGCCCAATCTTGAGGATGGCCACAAACCCAAGTGAAGAGACATTCTATGGCTGCTCTGGTACCTTTGTAAAGGTCAAGGGCATGAAACTCAAGGAAGGACTCAGAAGATGTTCTGTGACAAAGGAGAACAGAAAGATGGCGAGTAGGTATAACCCCTGACCCCAAATTCCATCTTTTTGTTACAACCTCGCTGGTACACCTGCTGATATTGGACAGGGTCTCTGGCTGAGGGAGGTACGGGGATTCTGGGGACCTTTCTGTGAATCGGAAATTGTTTCAAAATAAAACTATTTTTAGAAAGCAGCCACAGGAAGAAAAAGATAATGAATGAGTGAAATTCATGAAGCAAGAATACCTCCTCTCTTTTCCCCCATCCACCAGCCAGGTCCCAAGGACAGGCCAAGGACAGGGCCCTGCAGCAAGGGGAGGGCCACAGAGGACAGGCACCTGGGCCTCCATCACGACTGGACTGCCCGAGAGGCCCCTTCCCTTCGTGGCCAGGCACAACTTTAGACTTTAGATGAGCAATAAACTTCTGTTTTCTTAAGCCACTGAGATGGCGTGGGCGGGGGGGGGGGGGGGGGGGGGGGGGGGGGGGGGAGGACCGTTTATCTTTCTCTGCATTAGCCCAAGTCACCTGTTTAGTCAACAGCCTGCAGTACTTGAGGTTCCGGCCGCTCGACTTGCCAGTCACCTCATCAGCACCCCAGCCAGAAAGCCAGCTGCCGCGGGGCCTTTCCTCTCCACACGCGGTGGGCTCCACTTTCTGTGGAGCTTCCTCTGTCCATGCCCACTGGTCCTGCCATCACCACTGCAATGTGTTCCCATGGCTCAGCTTTGCTCCTTTGAATTTCTGCTACTTAGCCCTCCCAGGCTGAGCGAGCGGTTTCACAATTCCTTTCCCACCTCCAGGGGCCCTTGACCTGAATATTCTCCCCATTTTCGGTCCGCTTGGTCCACCTGAACTCTTCCATTGTTCAGCACCTGAGTCACCTGGATGAAACCGTACCTGGTCCCCCTTAAAAAGAGGGCTGCCTGGCTCATCACACTATGGGGCTGGCGCGCCAGTGTCCCCAGAATAGCCTGTGAGGGTGTTAGTACTCCCACATGCTGGGATAAATCCCTCTTCCCGGGCCTCACATACTGGCCCCAGGCGCCAGCTTGCTGGATGGAGGCCCTCTCTCACACTAGCCTTGGGCACTGGATCCCCTCCTTAATCTGCGAAGAGCAATCAACTGTCACAGGAGTGCTCTGGTGTCAGCAGAGCTCATCTGTCAAGAGACAGATGTTAGAAACAAAGCACTTCCGGGCAGCTACTGGCTTAGATCAGCCCTGGTCGTGACCCCATGGCATCTAACCTGCCAAGAAGACTCATTCCCAGGGCCAGAATGCTTAAAGGACTGAACCCAAGGCCTTCACACTGAGCTATACTCCCAGCACCTCTTCCCTCTGGTTTTGGTGGGTCTTTTCTTTTGGGAGGGGGGGGTTGTTTTTTGAGACAGAATATCACAAATTGCTAAGTTTCCCAGGATGGACTCAACTTTGTCTGTCTCTCTGTCTCTCTCTCTTTGAGGCAAGGTCTCTCTCTGCAATCCAGGCTGGTCCTGGACTCACTATGCAGTGTAGGCTGGGAGGGAACACAGAGAAATCCTCCTGCCTCAGACTACGAGTGCTGGAATTACAGATGTGCACCATGACACCCGGTTTATGTGGTGCTGGGGAATCGAACCCAGAGCCTTGAGCTTGCTAGGCAAGTGCCTTAATCGCCGAGTTATTCCTCCAGCCCAGGGATCAACTTTGTGATCCTCCTCCTGCCTCAGCCTCCTGGAGTGCTGGGATTAACAAGCCTGTACAACCAGTCCTAACCAATTTACAGACTGGGTTTTAGCTCCCAGGGACTACTCTGGCCTCTTCACCCTTTAACTCACTGACCTGCCCACCCAGGAACCAGCACAGGCATCTACACATCACCTGCATTCTATAAATAGCCTCTGGGAGCCAAGACTACCACCGGGGGACCCACCAGTCCCAGCCAGCACTGACTGGCACATGATTAGCTATAAGGGTCAGCCCGAGGGATGAAACCCTGCCCCAAAGCAGTACCTTTCTGCTGGGGCTTACCTCTTCCCACTGAGCTCTTGGGAAAAGGAACCTGCTTGCTATCCCAGAGCTCTGGGAGGCAGAAACAGGAGGACCAAAAACTCAAACCCAGACCAGGACATTTAGAGAGATATGTTTCAAAAATTTTAAAAATGGGCTTGGAGTGTAGCTCAGGGCAAAAGCCCTGGGCTCCATCCCCAATACTACAAAACAAAATAAAACAAGAATCTGACACAAAAGTAGCAGCAGCACAGTGTCCAGTGTTTATTTCTAAGCCTAACCACACGTCCTAACCCCTGACACTGCTGAGGCCCAGGCTGAGGACAGCGAAGTGAAGGCACCGTGTCACAGGGAAGGCCCAGGCAGCCTGGCTCTCGGAGTCCTTCCTGCTGCTGTGGGTGTGGCACAGCAGGGCGACACTCCTGTTCTTGCTCCTTCTGTCTCTGATCAGGGCCCTGTGCTGAGGTATTCACAGCAAGCTCGAGTCCCCCGACAGCCCAAGCAACAGAGGCAGACGTGGGCAGTGGCTGTCAGGGGCCACCACCAAAACTTCCAAACAGCATCGGCCTCCCAGGGCCAGTGCTTTTCTGCAGTTGGACTGGAAACCCCAGGAGGAAAATAACACAGCTGAGGCTAATGTTGGGGGCAGAGAGAAGTACGGGCTCAAAAAAGCATCTAGACTGCCCAGCTGAGGACCCAAGGGACTGAAGAGAAGTCTATTCCAGAGCCCACAGGCCTGACACAGGTGACCCGATGGGCTGTACCTCACCAGAAGATGGTTCCTGGATCCTAAGGCTGTCACCACCTCATTACTTCCTATGGCATATAATGGTCCCACTTGTCTCCAGTCCAGCGGGTGACCAAGCCTCAGAGCTTACTCCGAGGGAGCTGGGGCAGGGGCCGCTGCAGCCGCCACACCACTCGGACTGGCTCAGGAGCACCATCTAGCTCTTGGAGGCCACCAAGGTCACCAGTCTGACAGTACCGCTGCAGGGCCGGCTGGAGCACCGTGATTGGAATGCTGAAGTTCAGGTGGGGGTAAGTGGCCCCCGTGTTATTGTCCCGAGTGTTGCTGGCGACAATGCCTGTGAGGGGTCAGAGAGCACAGAAGCCATGAGCCAGGGATCACAGGCGTAACACAGGGAGGACTATCTCCACTCTGGACCGCTGGGGCCTTCTAGGGGCTTGACACTCCTCATGGCGACATTCAACTGTCCATCATGGCCACCTGCTCCTTACACCCTGCCTTCTTCCCGCGTCACTCTCCTTAATGCCATGTGCCTCTCTCCAGACAGAGAGAGACACACATATTCATATATCTATATATCCAGAGCACTGGAACTCTAGGCCGGCATGTCCAGGCCAGCTTCTAATTTGGTCACCTTTCTTTCTCTTGGTGAGGACAGAACTTGTTTTGTCCATAGTCTCCCTAGTACAGAGAACACAAGCGACCAGTGGAGGCCCTCAGCAGGCTTGCTGTGAAACAAATGAGTTACAACCATAGGCATCTTCTCAGCTTTGCTTTCTAGGGGCATGGGGATGGCACAGGAATTAAAACGAGGGTGTTTGTACTGAGCTACATCCCCAGCCCTTTTACAGACACACACACACACACACACACACACACACACACACACACACACACACACACACACACAGGGTGCTATACAGAGAGAGAGAGAGAGAGAGAGAGAGAGAGAGAGAGAGAAACAGAGAGAGAGAGAGAGAGAAAGAGAGAGAGAGAGAGAGAGAGAGAGAGATAAGGTCTCAAGTTGCCCAGGCTGGGGCCAAGCTTGCAATCCTCCTGCTTCAGCCTCCCAAACTCCTGGTATTATAGTCATGTGCCATCATGTCTGGCTTGTCTATATTTTTAAAGATAATTTTATACTTATAGAAGCCACACTTCAACAAGAGTTGCTGTGTGGCTTTCAGCCAGCTTCCCCATGATAAAGAGCTTATATTATAAAACATTTATCAAAAATAAGAAGCTAACTGGTACAATATTCCTGGGCCAAAGCGCAGAACTCAATTGGATTTCACCAGTCCTTTTACTGTTCTGAGATCTAATCCAGAATCCCACACTATATTAGCTATTGCATCTTCCTAAATTGCTTGGAATCTAGCTGTGATCTTTGATCTTCCCTATCTTTTGTAGGCTTGAGACTTTGAAAAGAGCAGGTCAGCTATTTTGCTCAGTGATTCTCAACATGGCTTTATCTTGTGTTTTCACAGGATCGGGTCAAGTTCTGCACTACTGGGAAGAATGCCACAGAAGCACTGTGGCTCTCCTGCATCACACCAGGAGACATCTGATACCTATCTACCTGTGGTATCTGTTTGCTTTTTCTGCAGGGCTGGGGATCATGAGCCCAGGATCCTGGGCATGCTCGGCAAGCACTTAGCCATGGAGCCACAACCCCCTCACATGTAGCCTTGATCACCTGGCTAAGCTGCACCTTCCAGGTCTCTCCAGTGTAATCTCATCTTTCCTTTGTTGGGACTAAGTATTTCAGGGAAAATATTCTGAGGTTATGTAAATGTTCTGTGTCTATTAAAATTTTGCACACTAAATTTAGCACCTATCTGCAAATCCTGTCTTCAGCGATGCCTACCACTGTCTTTTTTTCCCCCTCAGTATCAAGGCCTTCAAATTGAGCTATATCCCCAGCCCATTTTTAATTCTTCTAAGTTTGGAGACAGGGTTTCACTCAGTTGCCTGGGCTGGGCCTAAACTTGTGATCCTTGCTTCAGACTCTCAGGGCACTGGAATTAAAGGTGTGCACTGCCATACCCAGCTTACTGCACTGTCCCATCCTGGGAATTAACCAGCTCTTGGTTCCTTTCATTACACAAAGGAACTCAGAAGCCAAGATCACGGCTCTAGGTGTAACCAGCATGTCCTGCTCCTACCCTCAGGTGAACAGAGCTAGGAGACACAGGCTGTGCGTGTATACTCACATAGGCGTGCACTGCTGTGTTTATTTGTGCCCGCTCAACTGTTTGGATGGTTTTAAGAGTCAACCAGAATACAGGGGAAAATAAATATGGGAAGATGTGACAAGTGACGAGTAAGTAACCTAGTTACACTGAAGGGGAGGAGAAGAGCTGAGCTAAGTACCTTGGAAAACAAGGCCAGGCACTTCAAGCCTTAAGACAGGCGCACCTGCACACAAGCACTCGAGCACAGTGCTCTGAGCGACATCCGCTGCTCCCAGGGGGCCAGGGGGGCAATCCTAAACCTACTTTATTTGTACACTGGAGTTGGGCAAGAACAAGGCTTCTCACTTAGGAGAAAAGGTTAGAATGGGGTTAGTGGCACATACCTGTGATCCCAGCACTCTGGGAGGCTGAGACAGGAGGACTGGAAGTATGAGTCTGGCCTGGGTGACTTAGCAACTGGGCAAGACCTCATGTCAAAATCAAAAAAACAGCAACAGAAGGGCAGGGGAATGTAGCTCACTGCAAAGGCCCTAGGTTCGATCCCCAGTGCCACGAAGAAAAAGAGAAGGTTAGAAATACGGAAAAGTATGAATAATCAAGGCTTGTATGAACTACAGGGTGCTACACATAGAATTTTGGAGGTTGCTTTACTCACTCAAAATTTGATCCTCACACCTCAGCCACCCAGAGCACTGCGATTAGAAGATTATATACCACCAGGCCGGGTAAATTATTAAATTTTTTAAATGGAAAATATTTTTTTTGGTACTAAAAATTGAACCTAGGGCCTTTACACTGAGGTACATTTCCAGCCCATTTTTAGGTTGCCTTTTAGACAAGATCTTGCTAAGTTGCTCAGGCTGGGCTCAAACTTGCAATTCTCCTGCTTCAGCTTCCCAGAGCATTGGGATTACAGCTGTAAACCACTCTCATTCTCCTATGGCCACAGACGGCTGCAGATAAGCAGGCATTACCCTACTTGACCCCTGAGCCCACCCCCCCTCCATTCCCTGCCAATACTTTTACTTTACCTGCCAAGCCTCTACAGGCTTTTGAGCTCAGGATCCAACTTCCGAATTTCAAAGATCAAATGAGATTAAGTCACTCACAAAGGTCACAGAGATTAGTGGCAGAGAAGGGACCAAGACCCAGTTCTCTTCCCTCCCAGTTCAGCTACCCTCACAGGCCCAACAGCTTGAAAACTGTGGCCAACTAACTCTGTGCCTGAGGGACACCACCTCCTCAGCCAGAGGGTCCTACTCTGACTGGACACAGACCTGTCAGTGGGTGGGGCTGAGACCCTAGCAAAGGGAAAGTTGGGAGAAGGCCAAGGGACTGGTTACCCAGGAGATCCCCTGAGTGGGTAGAGAAGAGAGGTCCTCCGCTGGAGCCACCATGCACAGCACACGTGGTCTGCAGCATAACTGGTGAGTCATCCACCTGCACCACAGCCGACAGGATGCCTGAGGTCACTGAGGGCCCGCAGGCCTGGCCGAAGACACCGAAACCAACCACGCTGACAGCTGCCCCTGCCAGGGAGAGAGCACAGTAAGGAGGAGCTCACTGCTCATCTGTCCTCCCCTCTGCTGTTTGGGTTCCCAGCAACACATCTGCCCCACTGCTTCTCTAGAATTGCTACAACAGTCACTGTCTGGGGATCCTATCGCCCAGCTAGGTGCTCAGCAAATCTTGGTAAAATTAATATTCAGCCCCTGGTGGGATCATTAAAAGAAACGGTAGCTATGCCCCTCAAGCAGCCACCACCTTCCTGCCCCATGTGCTCTGAAGGAGCAGGGCAGGAAATGAGACATCTGGTACTTATGAGGGAGTTAACTCCAAGTGCTGTCACTGAAGCCTTAAACTGACATTCATTCCTCTGGCCAGCCTGATGTGCCCAGTACCCCACACTACCTGGCTGTGCACCCTGGGGGAAAGGGTATGCCTTATTCTCTACTTGTCCCCAGCACCTCAGGAACCCTGGCACACCCAGAAAGCCTCCATTAAGAACGCTGGCAATGCCACCCTGACTCTGTCCCAGGGGTGGTAGGTAAGAGCACACTAATCAAGTATAGGGAATATCCAACACTGGCTGTCCTTCCAGGGGCCTAGACCCAACCAGCGGGGCCCTCCAGCCTCTGACCTTGGTCCTTTACCTTCATGGAAGTGCTCCGCAGGTACCGGTATGGGGACACCTTCCAGGTCCTCCTCCAGGCTCACCACGGCTATATCATAGGGAGATGTCTCCTGGGTGGCAAACACCACATGCCCCCATATGGCCACCCTCCTGGGAGCAAGGGAAACAAAGGACCGGCTACCTTCCTAACCCTTTGGCACCAGGGAGGAAGCAGGATGAGTGACAGTAAAACTCATGAACTAAGATCTGGGTGTTGACCCTGAAACGTGCCAGCCAGGCATCGCTGGGCATGTCATATAAGCAAACACACTTTGCAAACTGCAAAGGACTTCTCTGCAGCCTGTGACCTCACCTTGCTAAGGGACACACCTGACACATAGGGAGTGCTGTGGGCGAGGCCTGTGGGCATAGTCTCACTTAGTCCTCACAGGCCTATGAACTAGGCACTGGGGTTACCTCGACTTTTAGGAGGTCCAACTGAGGGCCAGAAAGGACAAGTAACCTTGCCAAGGTCAGAGGGCAACAGCAGGAGCAGGGCAAGCACACCACAACTTTTCCTCACTGCAAATTGACCTCCCTGACACTGTCCTGTCAGTGGGTGAGAAAGGTATTGTGCTTTCACCCCTCCAGGTCCTTGTTGACATACATGTTAGCATTGTTATAACACACTGGTCCAAGATCTTACATATTAACTCATGGGGAAGCAACTCAGATAAATTATGACTTGCCCATGATCACAGAGGGACATCCTACCACACTTTGCAGGGATTGGTTCCAGCAGACCTGGTGATTTCCTTAGGAGAGTAGGGGGAGGGGAGGAATTAGGAAAGGGGTCACCATCAAAGGGACACCTTCACCACTCTTCCCTATAAAATCTTGGCTGTCCTGCCGGCCACCAGTGGGGGTCTCTGGCAAAGCGCAGCTGGTTTGGCCATGCTAAACTCAAGGACTCTGAGGGGTATCTGTAAAGGCCTGGGCTGCGAGGCTGGGTTGAGCCAGGCAAGAAGGCCAGACATAAACACCAACCTGCTCGACTGCTTAGCTGTGACCTGAGTCAGGCCCCTGAGGCTACAGAAGGAAGAAACAATAAAAAGCCACTGTCCCCTTGCCAGAGCAAGTGGAAATAAAGGAGGGCAAAGGTGACTGCCTGAAGCTCCTAGGTGACCGTCTTAAGTCCAAGCCTGGTTGCCTATCAGGATCATCCAAAGTTGGTTCGGCCTATGTACCTCTGCCTGCGTCCCAGCCCAGCGTTCGTATGAGGTAGAGCCCTACATACGCAGTTCTGCTCAGAAGTCAGCCCTGGCAAAGCTGTAAACTGAGTTAGGACTATACCAGGAGGGCAGCACTTTGGCGCCTCAGGACTTCCATCCCTTTCAGGGTTTAAGAGGGCAGGGTTGGGACGTTCTGGGCAAATCATTTGATGGGCTGGGAGACAGAGAGCTGCCCATGGGGAATTCAGACTGAGAGACCAGAGCCCTTCAGATCGGGATGGTGGGAGCCCTACCACTCCCAATTCCAGAGATGCTTGGACGTCAAGGTGAGAGGTCCCAGGTCTCTACCCACGCTACGTGTCCAAACCATCCTCAGAAGGGAGGACCTGGGTGCAAGCTGAGACCTGGGTGGGTCTGCGAGGACAGAGCAGCTCTTGGGGCCTTACTTGGGGGTGGCAGAGCGCACCAGGACTCTGGCCGCCTCCCGAGGCGCCACGTGCCGGCAGGTCACCACGAGGCGGGGCGCCACAGCGACACCGGAGCCCCACACGCTGCCGCACTCAACCAGCACGGCCGCGGCTGCCCACGGGGGCCCGGGATCTCGAAGGGGCAGGCCCCGCGGGGCGCCCACCTCGGGCGGCAGGAGAGCGGCCCAGCAAGCGACGTCCGGCAGGCAGGCGAGAGCCGAGCGGGCGGCAGCGAGCAGGGGGGCGGCGGCGCAGAGCAGCGTGAGGCCCACCCACTCGCGGGCCTTCCAGCAGAGGGGGGCGGCCACCAGCGCCACCAGCGCCCCAGCGGGCCGCGCCGCGAACACGCCGCCGCCCTCGGTGCCCGGCAGGCAGCGCGCGTCGGTGAGCAGCAGCGGGCCGACGGCGTTGCTGAGCACGCCGCGGCTCAGCGTGTTGAGGAAGATGTCCGGGCAGAAGGCCCCGAACGGGGACCCGCAGGCCAGCAGCGGCGCGCCCTTCGACAGCGCTCCCGGCGGGGCCACGCTCACCGCCGAGCCCGGCGCCCCCGCGCCCGCGCCGGGCACGCGCAGCAGCGCGAACCAGCCCAGCGCTCGCAGCTGGTCCTCCTCCTCGTCCTCCGACAGCGGCTCGTCCGGCGCCGCGCTCGCGAAGTGCCACTGCTCGGCCGCCTCGCCCCCGAAGAGCCGCGCGAAGCGTGCGCGGAAGGCCGGGCAGCTGAGCAGCAGCAGCAGCTCGGCCGGGCGCGGGGGCTGCAGCAGCGGCCCGCGGCGCTGGGCGGCGGGGCCCGGCGGCGGGCCGGCGCAGCGGGGCGTGCACAGCCCCGGGCGGCCCGGCTCCGCGCGACCCGCGGCGCTGCCGGACGTTGGTCCCCACTGAACGTGCAGGCGCAGGTCGTCGCCGCAACTGTCGCCAGGCAGGAAGGTGGCGTCGGCGGAGGTCAGGGCCGCGCTGCCAGCCCGCAGGAAGGGAGCGAGGATGCCCCCGTGGCACAGCACCAGGCCCGGGCTGCGGCTCAGGATCACCCCGCTGCAGCTCCACAGGCCCGCCTCGGGGTGCCCGGCCCGGGAGGCGCTCACCACGCAGCCCGCCTGCTCGGCCGCCCTCATGGAGGGCCCCCAGTGCCGCCTCATGGCCCCCCGGACCGGGCGGCGGGGCTTCCCCGAGGGCCGCCGAGGGAGGGGTCGCGCGAGCCGGCCAGGACCCGCACGGGGATGGCGGCCGAAGCGGCGGCACCCCGCACTTGGAAGCGAGAAGCGGCAAGTAGTGACTAGGTCTTCTCCCTCGAGCCTGATTGGCCGGCACCAAGTCTCGACCCGATTGGCTAGATGGAGCGCCGAGCCTGATTGGCTGCTAGCGCGGGTTGAGCCCTCCCGGCCCCGCCCCCTGGGTTTAGCCAACCTGTGGGACTCGGGAGACGCCGCTGTTTGGCCCGGCCCTGAGTAACAGGCCTGCGGAGAGGAAGGCAAGCCCCGGTTCCTTCTGTTTGCGGGTTCTCGGGAAAGGGGACGGAAATGCGCGCAGACGTGGGAAGACTTGCCCAGGCTGTGACAGGATCTCTGGGCTCTACCCAGGCAGGGGCCCTTCAGCCTCTGACCCTTGAAGTAGTATCGGCCTATTTTGAAATTTTAAAAAGCAAACCCTACAGCGGCCCTCTAGGGCATGACACTCACAAAATTACTCCTAAAGTCGTTTGTTGTCAAAGCCCCAACGTGACAAATCATGGAAACTGGGTTTACTTTAAACTGCCCTTTGAGTTGATTATAATAAATACTAGCTAAAGTAAAAAATGTAATTACACAACCCTGTATTTTACAATATGCACTTGGCACATAATGACATTTATAACTACCACAAAGGATTTATTTAGGTCAGAGGTCAAACCCTTTTTCTCTGAAAAGCCAGAATGGAAACCATTTAGGTTTTTGCAGGTTGCATAATCTCCGTTGAAAATACTCAACACTCCAGTTGTAACATACAAAAGCCAAAGAGATACAGTGCTATATTCAAAAAACCTTTAAAAACATTATTTTAGGGGGAAGTGGAGATTGAACTCAGGGCCTTTGCTCTGAGTTACATCCCCAGACCCGATTGTTATTCAGACAGGCTCTCACTAAGTTGCCAAATTGCCCAGGCTAAGCACCAGTTTGCCATCCTCTTGTCCCAGCCTCCTAAAGTGTTGGGATTACAGGCCTTTCCCATAGAGCCTGGCTCAAACCTTACATATTCTCATTTCATGTAATTCTCATGTCAGAAAATAGCATTCTTCATTTTTTTCAATCACTTAAAAGTGTAAAATCACAGACCATACAGGACAAGATCTAACCAACAAACCATAATATAGGCTAACATAAAACTTCCCTTATTTAAAAATAAAAGGCAGAGGGGGCGCTCTTTGAGCACAGTGAACATGAATAAGGCTATTTGGGGGAACCTCATGATATCCCCAAAGCAGTCAGCACCAGCTAACCATTTTATGAAGATCTGCTTTAACACTGTTTTACATAACCTTTCTACATGAATTCGTGAAATAAGTGTTGCATGGTCTGTCCCAGCATAACTTAAGATAATGCTCTCAATGCTCCTGGTGTCACCAGACTGTTTGAGATAGAAAAGTGATTATCTATGACAAAACAGGATTGCAATTAAGCCATTTTTCCAGTACCTGGCAGCCATCGTCTTTTGGTTTTATGAATACAGAAGATGGCTTGATGATAGCAAAATCTCTCACCCATCCCACCTTTCTAGCAATTAAAATTTTTCCAGAGCCCCGTGATTCTCCGTTCATGATTCTCAAGCCTCCAACATGAACTGTTAAGTGTCACATTTCTCTGCACTTACGGCGGCCAATCACAGTACAAAGAAGTCCCAGGTCACAGGCAACAGCAGCCAAGGTGAGAACCAGTGAGGGTTGGGTTCACTCAGTCAGCCTTTGTTCCTCCTGCTCCACTGTCTCAAACAAAACAAACTCATTTACCCACAGAACCCAGAGCCTTGTCACAGTAACACCTTCCAACAATTCAAACTTTTGGGGGCAAAAGGGGTGCAAAATTCCCAAGCTATCCATTTTGGTACCTTAAGTTTTAGAATCTCTTTCAGAGCTTTCTAAAAGCAAGACTTCAGGGCACTCTCCCGAGGGTGCCCTTAGCTTTATCCATTTGTTCTCAGTTCAAAAATAAAGTACCCTTTTTGGAGGGGAAAAAAAAAACCTCAGCCAGGTGAGGTGGTGCATGCTTGTAATAATTCCAATGCTCCAGACGCTGAAGGAGGAAGATTGAAGTTTGAGGTGGGCCTGACTACGAGACCTCATCTCATAAATGCCAGGCTTCCTATATGCTTAAGTGCACCAGCACACACTCCAGACTCCTTCCCCTGTGTTGCCAAGTGTAGTATTCAATTCTCTCCAGTGTTGTGTAAACTGATGAATGAAACCCAGCTAACTGGACTCTGTCTGCGCCAGAAGGTTAATAGATTTTGCTTAGCATCTGCCATCCCCATCCTGTTGCGGGGCTGGCTGGCAGCCCTGGACCCACAGCACATTTGAAGGCTTTCCAATAGAACCAAGTTTCCTACTCTGGTAGCCCGGCCTTCCTCCCATCCTCCTCTTGGCAAAATTGAAGCCTCTCACATCAACCCTAAATGCATCTAACTATTATATGTAGGGGAGAACTCTGTCTTCTCCTCCCCCAAAGAGCCAGCACTGAATGCTCAAATTTAGTGTAAATGCTCAAACTCAAAGCAATGTAAAAAAAAAGAAGAAGAAAATAAACCAAGAAGAGTAAGTTTAACTTTTTATTAAAATGCTCAGGGTACAGACTGACTTTCTTTAGTAAATGACTGTTCTTCTTTTCCTGAAATAGGACATATGTGCACTCTGAAAACCAGAATGAAAAGTCTCAATGCATGGGATTTCTGTACAAGGCTCTGATCCTGTGCTCGGAGCTCACTCCTCACAGCAGCTTCTTCCAGCTGGCCTGTGATGGGAGTGGTGTCTGTGGGGCAGTGAACAGACCGGTGCTACGTGACTTTCCAATCTCCTCTTTCTCCAGTGGTCACAATACACCACTTTCACAAAGAGTTGAAAACTATGTAGAGCCCACAGTTCTCTAGCATGATACAAAGCGATTAGGAAAAGGCAGCAAGAACCAAAAAGAAAAGAAATAACACTGAAGCAATAGTACTTCTTATGTCTCTAGACAGAGGATGGGCAACCTTGGGCCAAAGGAAATTAAGCGAGGCAAGTTACAGACCAGAATTCAAGTCTGACAAGAAATCCAACCAGATAACAATCCTCTGTCACCCCAAGAGTTTGATGCCCACACTCGCCCTGCCCTCCCACCAGAAGGAGGAGTCCACTGCATCTTCAAACCTCCGTAAAGAAGCAGTGTCATCACGATCTTCAATCTCAAGGAAACTATCTCTAACCTTTTATTAAATGCTAAGTCAGTGAAGCCGCCTCCCACCTCGAAGGCATCTCCCACTGTCTCGTCTTTACTTCACTGACCTGCACCGGCAAGATCTTAACCTCAGGTTAAGACCATACAAGTCCAGTTCACACATGGCACTATGACGCTGGAACGCTGCAGAGGTCACACTCAAGGCCTTCGCAGGGTCGAGGCTGCTGCCTTTGGAAGGGTCGTCTCTGGGTGTCAGTGGTACTGCCACTGGTGGAAGAGCTCTACAGAAGGCTCCTGGGCTAATGTTTTGCTTGGCTTATTTTGAGAATGGAGAAAGACAACTTCATACCAAAAGTTTTTAAAAATTAGGAAAAGCTACAGATGTTACCTTTAAACACCAAAAAAAAGAGATAAATGATGAGCAAAAGTTGTAAGAAAAAGAGCTATGAACAGCCCAAGAAAGAGACAAATTCTGCAAGTAGAAATTTTAAAACCTACTGAAAATGTCTTTCCTAGATTATCCTAAGTGCCATGAAGATGACGTTTAAAGTCCTCAACTCACAGAATCCTTAAGCTGGTCACTCTGTCGTGTGTCTTCCCTATGCAGAACATTTTCCCCAGAATCTACCAGAGCGACTGAGACATAGCTTCAGTGTGGGACTTCACAAGAGATGTTCTCAACTCTTTCCCAAGACAAGTCACTTTTTATTAAATGAAAATGAAAAAGGTGCTATAGAAATGAAATTTCACAACAGTAAAAAAGCAAACACTGGCTGCAATTTGTAACCTCATAAGTAAAAATAGTAACAACAACCCTGTCGATAGTTAACTCCTCCACAGGGAACAATCTCTGCTGCCCACTCCATGATGCAGAGTGGACACCTGGACAACTGTAGAGCCAGGGTTCTGTCCCTTTGCTACTTCTCCATGCACAAGGTGATGCCACCTGCGGGAAGGCAGTTGTAGAGGTGGGGTGCTCAGGGAAGAGTCTCACCAAACTGCTAATTCAGCAGGAGTAAGTTCACCTCACTAAGCTCTGACCTCTAATGTGTATCTGCTCATAATTCCATGAAGTATCTAAATGTCATTCACTAGTTAAAAAAAAAAAGAATAGAAAACTCTGGACCTAGTAAATTATGAACTCATATAGTTGGGAGAAATACCAATTACATTAACAATGCTTTCTTTAAAAAATAGAATCACTTTCCTTTGAAATCAACCACAGTGGTGAGACGTGTTTTTCTTTCTCAGGGGTCCCATGATGGTACAGAGCTTTGCGTGGCAAATTCTGCCAGCTTCCAAGTTCCAGGACACTGACCTGCACCAGCACAGGGGTAGCATTACCTCCCAACAGTGTGAAGAAGAGCACATGTCACCACTGGGCCATGACAGTTGACAGAGACGCTTGGCTTCTCAATGCCAGACACGGTTGGAGAGCTTTCCTTGTTCTATTAGAAAAGTTCATGAGGAAGCTGTGAATAGGATCAGTCCAGAGGAGTAAAACTCTTTTATTTTCACTGTCCAAACATCAGTCAATGTACTGGGAGAGCCAGCGGAAGCCCTCGCCGTAGCCTTGCCTCTTGAGCACGCTGCACATGAACACTTCCATGGGACGGGCATTCAGCTCCTTCAGGGTCACGTTCCCCTGGGGAGGCAAAGCCAAGAAGGCCTGTTAGCATCTCCACAGAGAAACGCTTGAAAAGGAAGTGCTAAAGTCAGTTTTTCCATTCCTTCAACGCAAATCTAAGTGGTTATTAATTACAGAAACATCGTCAAGACCACATAGATGATTTCCCCAGGGCCTCTTGCTTTCAAGCCAGAATAAGCAGCAGTTCTAGTCACAGACTCTCTATCTCTGAAAATCACCAGCTTCAGGCAACCAATATTTATATGGAAAGGAAGCAAATGAAAAAAAAAAAAAGCCACTGAGACCCATGGAACCAGTATGACAGCAGGAGGTGACAAAGGAGCCCTTTAGAAGAACTCACTGACGTAACTTCATGAAGCATTCATAATTTCATTCAATAGCATTCAGAAATAAACGCTGACAGCTTGCATCAAAGTTAAAATTCCACGAAGAATTCATTCACGTGTACGTGACACTTAGGCAGGAGAGGCAAGAAAACGAACTGAAGGAAGGAAGCACTTTTAGGACGAAAGAGATAGTGGCAGCAAGACTAAGAAGTACACAGAAATGTCAGGCAGTTATATCACAGGTCACAGAAATTGTCTTCAAAAATTAAACAAGCCAAATGCCCAAGCTGAAGAGATCACAAAGATGCCTGCTTAGTTGTTTTACCTGATCTGTATTTCTTCTCTCAACCTGCTGTTGGATAACAGAGTCTGCCTTTTAGCTGAGGCAGTGTAACCCCTCATGAGGAAGACTCCTCCTATCACTTGCTGTGGAAACCCAAGCTCATGAGTCTGCTTCCTCACCTGCAAGCACGGTAACAGTGCCCCACCTCTCAGGAAGGAGCACTGTGCAGACTCAGGCACTCTGTTTTCAGTGCTTCACAAGTGGTATAAATGACTGTCCTTCCTCACAACCTGCAATTTCCAACTTCCAAGTAAAAAGGGCTCTTTCAAAAGAGCTTTCTCAGTACCAGATTAGGAAAAATAAATTTTTTAAAATAAGACTTCCGTGAAGAAGACTGCATCCAGTAATCTCCGCTACTTGGGAGACACAGGCAGAGGAACCCCAAGCTCATGGACAGCCTGGGCAATTCTGTGACTCTGTCTCAAAATAAGAAAAGCTAGCGATGTAGCTCAGTGGCTTGCTTAGCAAGCACACAGCCCTCAATTCAATGCCCAGCACCAAGAAAAAAGGCAAAACATGCCTCTGCCTCCCACCTTCAGTGAGTCTGCACAATATCCATACTAAAAAAAGTCAGTCTGCTTCAACTTTTCAGAGAAAAGGAGAATCTGCAGAGACAAACATTAGTGGTGCAGGCACAGGCCTACAATCCTAACACTCTGAGAGGCTAAAGCAGGAGGATTCCAAGTTCAAGGAATGAGGCAATTTAGCAAGACTCCCTCTCAAAATGAAAATTTTAAAATAGTGGCACACGCTTATAATCCTAGCATTCTGGCGAGCTGAGGCAGGGGCATGTTTTTTGAGCCCATCTTGGGCAACTCAGCAACTTCTTGAGACCCTGTCTCAAACAACTTTTTAAAAAGGAGGAAAACGGGGGGGTGGGGGGGGGTGGTATGGTGGGGATGAAGCTCAGAGGGAAAGCCCTGAGTTCAATCCCCAGTACCACAAAAAAAGAGTACTGATCTGCAATACATAACATACATACAGACAGACAGACAGACATACGTATATACTGTGAAATATCCTTTCTATGCCTCCTGAAGACAATGATCTCACCTTTCCTGTGGTCTGTCCATAAAGTCCAAATATCTCACGAAGTTTTTCTTCACTGATTGCATCTGTTCTGTCAATTTTGTTTCCCAAGATAAGGATTGGCACATTGGATATAGTTTCATCAGTCATTAAAGCCTAAAGTAAGGATGAAAAACAGCTAAGTGAGAAACCTATGAAACTTTGACTTGTACTGTTCTCATAAAAACACGATACACAGAAAGAAAATCCAACCACCTCTGTATCTAAGTCAAGGTTCAATTTCCATTCGGTAAAGATGCCCTAACTGCCTCAAAACAATTGCACTTAAGTGTGCTTATACACAGGGCAGCAAACCACTATCTCATGCTAAGCTAGCTCACTCTGCTACAACCATCCTCAGAATACCCCGAGCAAAGTCCTGGAAGAATGAGCGCATCTCCTGCGGGGCTGTGGAGAGGACCCCAGGAACTCCCCCACACTCACTGCGTGCTCAGTGTGTGCCGAGATTCTCAGGCGTTGCAAGGGACAGAGAGGAAGGGGAAGGGACACCTCCTTCTCATTCTGTGTTCCTGCCTATGTTAACGGGACTAGGTAAGAACACAACATAGTGGATGACTGTCACATGAATGGGGACAGAATATTAATACTAAAACAAGTTCCAGAAAATAAAATGACAATCTGGGATTGAGAAAGCTCTCATAAGACAGAGAACAAAGCTGGGCTCTGAAGGGAAGGTGGGGCTTGCGTTGGTGGGAAGGACAAGGGAGATCACAAGCAACAGTTCCACCACACCATCAAGAGCCCAGGAAGCTATGTGGCATGTTGCCTGGGTGGATTAAAGCACTGATACTGACATGAAGTGACAGAGGGGAAGTGGGAGGGGAAAGGATAACCCATGTACCAGTGCTGTCTGAGAAGTCAGCTTCGTTACATCCTACAGACCACACATCCAGAAGCCAGTGAACAGTATCTACACTTCCAGGACAGTATAGATAGTTCACAGAGCGTATCTGCCTTGGTGCTCGCTTGAGAGCTGCAGTTAGATAACCATTCCAGAGGCTTTCGGAAGAAAGCATCTAAGTGACAGCAGAGACAAGAGAACAACCAAAGCTGGCCCACATTCCAATGCTGTGTATTTAATTCTCACTGACAGAAGAACTAAGAACAAAAGCAGAGTTGAAAGGGTAAAGGAGAACATGCTTTAACCATCTTGAATTCTGTGGATTCTGTGGAGTACTGGATAAAAATCAGAGTAAAGGGGCTGCAGGAACAGCTTAGCGCTTGCCTAGCAAGCTTAAGTCCCTGAGTTCTATTCCCCAGCACCACACAGGGTGGGTGTGCTGCCACATGCCTGTAATTCCAGCACTTGGGAGGCTGAGGCAGAAGAACTGACACGTGTTGGAGGCCAGCCTGGGCTACAAATGAGTTCAGGACCAGCCTGAAGTGAACTCAGGGTGAAACCCTATCTCAAAAAAAAAAAAAAAAAAAAAAAAAAAAAAAAAAAAAAAAAAAAAAAAAAAAAAAAAAAAAAAAAAAGGAAAAGGAAAAGGGAATAAAAAAGAAAAAGAAAAATAAGAATAAAGATGTCACTTGCCCATTAAGCCCTGACAAAGTAGCTACTATGTGTCCAATGCTTTGCTAGGTACAGAGATGTCATGAAGAAATCAAAGCCCCTGCCACTTAATTCACAGTCTGGGAGAGACCTGTAAGAAAAGCTGTGACAAAGACAACTGGTACGGGAGGGGTACAATGCTGCCTGCACAGTCACGGATGGCTTCTCAGCAGGGACTCGGAGATCTTTTACAGGACATTTTTAAATTTAACAGTATAAGAGGTGGGGGTGAGGAGTACAGGTGAGACTCCAATGCTGCCCGCACTCAGCACAGGACACACTCAGCATGCTTACTCAGAGGACAAGCTGCTCTTGGTTTGGAATGTACTTTCAGGTGGGCAGCAGAAAGGAAATATGCTAGAGAAATTTTTTTTAAAAACGACAACAGGGAGAGCATCCTATAAGAACTTATGTGCTCTGCGGAAGGTTTGTATCTATCCTAAGAGTGAGGAGTTCTGGGATATTAAGTAAGGCAACAACAGCCTTAAAAAATTCCTTCTAGGATTGAGGATGCAGCTAAGTGGCAGAGCACTTGTCTAGCATGCTCCCTGGGGTTGGATCCCCAGTACCAAAACGGAAAGAAAAGAGCACCAAATAATAATAATAATTCCTTCTAGCATTATAGTACACTAGTGGCAGAATGGTAGGAGAATCCATAATCTCTAACCCACAGGTTTCTAGACTCCATGCCTCGGTAAGCACTGAGGGAAGACAAACAGGTCTATTCTGGGAGCCAGAAACAGCAGGTGGAAGGGACTCTCTAACAGGAAGCAGCAAGTATGAGCCTGGAGTTCAGGAGACCTAGTGGAGAGAAAGCCGTGTGGAGTCACTGACATGCTGGTAGCAGATCAAAGGACAGGAGTAGATGAGACTTGCCGATGGGGAAGTACAGGCCCTGGGAACGCTCACGTTTAAGGGCTCGTGAGCGAAATGGCAGCTAAAGACAGTACCAAAACAAGGGTAGAACGGGAGTTAGGGAAAGGCCCAACAGCCAATGCCAAGAGAAAAGGGAGGTGAGGACTGCTCTATCCCAGAGGCACAAGCCCTGGAGTCCACGAGACCAGAGCAAAAGAAATCACCGGGGCAAGACAGTGTAATGTGGACAAAGGAGAAAATGTGAAGTGAGTTCTCGATGTGTATCAAAGGACACCTGTGATCAAAAAACTTAGGCCTGAGAACAGAAGGTTACAGTTGGGCAGGCTGCTCAGTGGACAGGTAGGAGGCAAAGCCTGAGAAGGTAGATTCAAAAATGTAGATAACTTCAACAGTACTTTTAGGGCTACACTCTGCAGATACTCTACGAAGAGTGAGCATACAGGATACGTGAAAGGGAACAGCACTAGTAACTACGCTGGGACAACAAAGAGCAGCCAGTGCCACAGAAAGGTGAGGACTGCTCTGTTCCTGCAGGCAATTCCACAAGACTAGACCTATGGACAGAGGAGTGTCCTAAGCAAACTGGGTCAATCAGCCACCTATATAAACCACAGAGCTAATTTATGCAAGTTCAAGCTAAGATTCCTCAAGACATTGAAAAGTGTCTTAGACTTTAAACATTATCTTTCAATGACTACAACTTTCACCATATATTAACAGGAGTGGTTAAATATTTGCACTACTGAGCTCTCTTCCTTAAAAGAAACAGAAAGGCCAAGAAAGAAACAAATACATAAACATACATTAAGTTCCACTTTTGATTCCATGAGGCGAGAATGATCTGCACAGTCCACCAGGAAGACGATCCCATTAATTGCTGGTAGATAATTTTTCCAAACCCGGCGAGCTGAAACATAAATATATAGTTACCTTTAAAAAAGTGTATTTTGAAAATAAAAGGCTAATGGTATATAAAATGGGCAAATATCGGCCAGTTTCACCAATATTAACTCCCTGTGGATTCTCTAAGTCTGGATAGCCTGTGAATTGCCCTGATCTCTGTAAATGTGAAAGACAAGAGTTTCTACCTTCTATGAAAAAGCACACCATCTAGCAATCCCGTGCCTACCTACACAAACGCCAATGTCAGCTAGGGCCGACCAACTGGGGGCTGCCCCTTAGAGGAGTCAGAGCACTTGAGCAAGCCAAAACTTTCACCACTCCCCAATCCTACCCTCACCACCTGACTCACTTAAATGACCTTTCCAGCCCTGAAAACAACTATGGTACAAACTCTCACTTAAAACATCAGTATACTAATTAGTAATAATAACTTCACTGGTCCAAATAACATCAGTTCCTAAGTGCCTGTGGTGGGTGTGCTGCTATACTCGGCTGCTCCGCCCTCACACTCACTAAGAAGCCCCTGGGGGGCTGGCCTGACTACTTTCCATACCAGGCTTTCTGTGCACCTGTATCATCATTTCTAAGCCATTTATTTCTGTTCTTTGCAAAGAGATGAAGGAGGAAGCATCTCCATAAGGAAGGTAGTAACAGCTACCAGGCTACATCTCTCAAAGTGGAGCAGGGATGGAGAGGCCAGAGCTCTCATTCTTACCTTCGCCGTTGCTATAGTAAGTCTGACACACGGAGCTGCACTGCCTTTGTATGTGAGAGCTATACAAATGAAGAAAATCTACAGATGTACAGTGTTTCAGTAACATCTATAAATGGTGGTTAGATTATTAGGCAAAGGTTTTTCTGTTAAGTCAGTTTTTCTCAAAATCCAACTACAGAGGAGGCTGGAGGTATAGCACGGGGGTTAGGGCACTTGCCTAGGAAACACAAGGCCCTGGGTTCCATTCCCCAGTACCAAATACACTGGGCATGGTAGCGCATGCCTATAATCCCAGCACTCAGGATGCTGAGGCAGGAGGATTGCCAGGAGTTTGAGGCCAGCCTGGACTACAGAGTGAGACCTTGTCTCAATTTAAAAAAAAAAAAAAACAAATTAATTAACTCTAAGATAGTTTAAGTATAAACAATAATAAGGCTGGAGGAATAGCACAGTGGTTACAGCACATGTCTAACAAACGTAAGGCTCTGAGTTTGATTCTCCAACACCACATAAACCAGTTGTGGTGGCACACACCTGTTATCCCAGCACTTGAAAGGCTGAGGCAGGAAGATTGCTGTGACTGGGCTATAGAGCAAGTTCAGAACCAGTCTGGACTACAGAGTGAAACCCTGTCTTAAAAAAAAAAAAAAAAAAAAACAGTATAACTAATAGGACAGGGTACTGATACGTTTCTAATCACCCAGTCTAATTTGTAATCTGGATTTCATTTACATAATTGATTTATTGTATTTGCTTAATATTTATATCCTAACAACTCATATAACAGTATGATTGTAACCACAGAAAATAGTTGTGCAGAAAAAAACTTTGAAGAAAATATATACCAGAAAGTTAACCAAGAGTATGTGGGGTTTTGGGGTTTGTTTTGAAGGGGGTTGTTTTTGTTTTTTGATCCTGGAGATTGAATTTGGACCTAGTATCCCACCTGTAAGCTTCAACACCAGGCCCTGAGGTTGTGGTTTTGGCTCTTGCCTGTTTTGTTTTGAGTCAGGCACTTGCTGTGTAGTCTGGACTGGCCTCGAATGTGCTGTGTGACTGAAACTGACATCAAACTCACAGTCCTCCCACCTTAGTCTCCCAAATGCTGGGATTATAGGCATGCACTGCAATGTGTGGCTCTGAGGTGGTATTTTGATGGAGGGTTTACAATGATCTTGTTTCTTTTCTCTATAATGAGTTTGATGAGCTTATGTTCTAGTCATTTGGGTAGGAATGGATTTTTGATGTCTTTTCTGCTTCTTATAAAAAAGATCCTGTAATTACTTACAAATTTTAATTCGGAGCAAGGTTAATATCAAACTAAGACCATCTGCAGAATGCAAAAGTAATAGATAACAGATATTTTTTAGATAACTGAACTGGGAGTTGTAGATTATTTACCGTGATAAATTTAGCCTCCAGGTTTGTTAAAGTAAGAAATGTGTCAATGTGTCAATGTATGTAGTTTTAGTTTTTGAGACAGGATGGCTCTGTAGCGCAGGCTGCTCTTGAGGAAAAATGTAGTCCGGGCTGGCCTGGAGCGCCCAGCAATTCTCCTACCTCAGCGCCCCTAAATGTTGGGGTAAGAGTGTACAGCACCACACCCAGCTTATGTGGTACTGAGGAATCAACCCAGGGCCTTGTACATGCTAAGCAAGTGCCCTAACCTCTGTGCTACACCCCCAAGCTCCCCTTAGATGGGTTTTGAGAAAAACTGACTTAACAGAAACTCTAACCAGTATGCCACTCCTTCAGCCCCTATTAATTTTAATACAAAATGCTTTTAAAGGAGTCTTCTCAACTCTAAAACATTTAAGTAAATATGACAGGATCTCAATAGTCCCACATTATAAATGTTTTCCTTTTAGACTCAGAGTCTTGCTTGACGTAAATTCAGTGTCCACATAAGGAAGATGCCCACCCCGACTAGAGATGCAGCTGAGTGGCAAAGGGCTCACATTAGGCCCTAGGACTTATGAGGCCCTAGGTTCAATCCCCCAGTATGGGGCGGAAAGATGGCCATTCCGACTGAGGATGCAGCTGAGTGGTAAAGGGCTCACCAGGCACATACAGGCTCTAGGTTCAAGCCCCAGTATACGAGGAGGGATAGATGCCCATTCCATAGATCTTTAAAATATGTAAGACACACGACAGGAATGTGGGAACCAAACAGACATAACCTAAGTAAGGCAAAAAGACAAGAGAAGAAACCCAGGCCTGTAAGCCCAGCACTCTGGGAGGCAAGAACAAGGAGGATCACAAGTTCAAAAACAGCCTGGCCAACTTAATGACTTGGTAAGGCCCTGTCCGTCTCACAATAAACATGAAAGCACTGCAGATATAGCTCAGTACAAAGGTCCTGGTTCAATCACACACACACGAAGAAATAAAGAATGTTCCAACTATTCCAAATAGGCAGAACATACAAAATTTAATACAGATTAAACTGGACACAAATAGTCACTGTATTACTTTGGCAACTTTAAGAAGTTTAACATTACATACAAATAATATACAAAAGAGACTTGAGAACTAAACACAGTATATGGTATTGTATTGGCCTCTCAAGAGGAAAAATGCTATAAAGAGAGACTATTGGGACAACTGACAGAAAAAGATGGCTTTTACAGAGCAGATAAAAAAATAAAACGCCTTAGATATGTAACTATTATGATTCCATAAGGGAATATTATTGTTCTTAGGAAATAGGCACTAAAGTATTTGTGAGCAAAGAGTCATGATGCATTAAAAAAATTATTCAGAAAAATAATATGTATGAGAAAGACTAATAGATGTGGATGAAAGGCGTAAGTACATGGAATTTCCTGTACTATTTATGCAGAGCGTATGTGTGTGTTTGGGTGAGGTATTTGCAACTGAGCCCCGGGCTTTTGCACTGAACTACATCCCCAGCCCATTTCTGACTTTTGGATTTTAGACAGCATCTTGCTAAGTCACTAAATTTTCCAGGTTGCTTCAGCCTCCCAGAGTGCTGGGATTAAAGGCCTGTGCCACCAGGCTACTTTATTTATACAACTTTTGGCAAATTTGAAATTACTTCAGAGTAAGTATTTAAACTTCACTCAAGTAGTAAAGATCCTAATCCTAAATCTAAATAATTTACAAGATAAAAATGGCACACTGCTGAAGGGCAGAGTACAAAAGGAACAGTGGGTCAACACTGTTTCCATAGGGTCTCTTACCTTGCTCATGTCCACCAAGGTCAAAAGTTGTAAAAGTCATTCCAGCAATTGTCAGCTCTTCTGATGCTAAAAGATGGTCAAAGAAGAGGGGAAGATTAAAACCTTCCCATCCAGGCCAAACTACCAGTAGTACTATAAGGCAACACTAATGCAAAACTTAATGAAGCTTTCACCTTGTAAAGAAAGGGATACAGAAGTGAAAACAGACTCAACCTATTCTAAAAGGCAGCCTTTCCTTCAGGATGCTTTTTGCTTCTCAGATGTAGATACAGGAGATAAGTCCCGTAACAGAACAAGTGAGAAGAGACAGTGATTGACAAAGTTTGAGAGGTTTAGGTCTGGGTGTATAACCGGAGTGTTTTCTCTAAGTAACACTGAAGTGAGCTTGACTGCGGGAGCCCAGTTTATAAAATCCATTAACTGGCAATTCAACCTCCAAGCCTGACATAGACCCTTAATGATGAAAAGGTCATCTGGCATTTTCAAACCTACTCGGATGCAGTGTTGGAACATGTTGGCCCAGTCTGTCATCTTTGAGCATGTGAAGAAGAGTGGTTTTGCCTGCGTTGTCCAAACCTAAGAACACAAGTTTTCCAGATTTCTTGTACAGTCCTAAAAGAGAAGAGAAATGTTTAATGTAAACTCTCTATACACCTAAAAGCTACTTGCATTTAAACTATTGAAGAAAATGCCTAGTTTTAAATCTATAACATAGTTCAAGGAAATCACTTTACCTAGGAACTGTAGCACACTGCTGAAGCCATTGTAGATCCACTCAAAGATGAAAGACATTATTAATGCTTACTACCTGTACAAAATATGAAAGTAGCAAATATTAGCTTTCTGAATGACAATACCATTTGGGAGAAGTTAACTCTTCTTCCCTCCCCGATGCATGTTCACATTCCATGTTTTCTAGCCTAAGAAAGCAAAAAGATAAACTAATCTTCCCCTTAAGACAAGGACTCCGTACCCTGGAAGGAAGCCTCTAGATCTTCATGTCTGCAAAAATCCATGCTTTCCTGATAGTTTTCAATCTGACAAGCAGAGGCCTAGGAGTTTCAGATACACTTTCCTCTTTCACAGCATGACTCCCTCTTCCAGGCAGCTTCAAATTCACATTCGCTGGACACACCACTGCAGTTTACCAGTCAACAACAGCTCTAGGAAATCCATCTTATCAATAATCTGGAGCCAGGGGCTACGGCACACACCCATAATCCCAGCTAACTAGGGAGGCTGAGACAGGAGAATCCAACTTGAAGGGTAATTTGGCAAGACCTTGTCTCAAAATAAAATGTTAAAAGGGCTGAAGATGTAGCCCAGTGGCAGAGCACTTACCCATCATGTGTGAAGCCATGGGTTAAGTCTCTAGCTCAAGGGGAAAAAAACAACCTGCAGATGTACTGATTAAAAAATGAATGAGGGGGAACTGGAGGAATGGCTCGGCAGTTAAAGCACTGGCCTAGCAAGGGCTAAATCAAGCCTAAGTAACCAGCCCCACATAGGCTGGGTGTGGTGGCACAAGCCTGCAATCCCAGCACTCAGGAGGCTGTGGCAGGATAGTGGATTGTCTTGAGTCCAAGGCTAGCCGGGCTACATAGTGAGTTCAAGACCAGCCTGAGCTACAGAGCGAGACCCTGACTCAACAAAAGAAAAAAAAATAAATAAAATTTAAAAATGAGTGAAAAGCCTATTCACTTATTCTTGTACACATCTCTAAAAACCAAAGCCCATCCAAAGTCCTACTGGCCATTACAACTTGCTCAGCTCCACTTACAAATGTCATCCATTAATATTTGTCTATTCTTTCCGCAGATGTGGGCTTCAATTTATAAAAAGACTCTGAAGCAGGGCTGGGGGCGTAGCTCAGCAGTTACAGCGCTTGCTAGCAATGGCTAGGCCCTGAGTTTGATTCTCCAACACCATGTAAACTGGGTATGGCAGTGCACGCCTATAATCTCAGTACTCTGGAGGCTGAAGCATGAGGATTGCCATGAGTTCAAGGCCAGCCGGGGTTATGCAGTCAGAACCAGTCTGGACTACAGAGTGAGACCTTGTCTCAAAAATAAAAAAGCAAAAATAAATAAATAAATATTTAAAAACGAAGAGCTAGGCAGAGAAGCCTTTTGTAACTTGTATCCTTAAGTAACCAAGCCAACACTTATTTTTCAAGTTCTTCTTTTCTTAAAATACTCATAATTAGTATTAAGTTCTTAAGCAAGTACACACTTAGTACTGACATAACTCTGTTTTTGTTGTTCCCCATAGGCCTGGATAACACCATGACCTCAAGCCACTAACCCCATTGAATATGAGATGATGTCTTGCTGAGTTGCCCAGGCTGGCTGGCTTTCTTCAAACTCTTGGACTCAAGCAAACCTCCTGCTTCAGGGTACCAAGCAGCTGCAACTATGTCCCTATAATCTGGCCTCATTTACACCTCTTCAAAGAATGCTAGCCAGAGAAACTGGAAAGCACAGACTGCACGTTTTTGCCTTTTCATCCAATTACTGGGTTTTCATCAGGCATAGGGCTGGACTTATATTTAGGGCCTGCTCGATGCTTATGATTCAGAACTCTTACCAAACAGGGACAAAAAAAGTGTGGGAATTTGGGTGGAGGTGAGGATCGGGGAAAGCTTTTATGAAAAGACTCTAAATGAGAAGGCTTTCTGCCCACTTCAGTAACATTCCAATATGCAGGAGCTGGGGATGTAGGTGAGTAGTAGAATGTTTGCCTGGCATCAATGAGGCCCTACGCTCAATTCTACCACCACCACGCACATGTGCGCGCACACGCATAGAAATACACCACACACTTAGCATGTTAATTAGTTTTGTCTAGAAACTTACTCTGCATTTTAAGAAGTCCATTAACCACACTTATAAAGCTCCTGCGCTTAAGCCCCCACCTACTGGGGGTACAGTCAGCCTTTCCTCTGCAGTCCCTTCCAACCCACTTCCCTCTTTCCTACTGTTCTCAGTCTAGTGCCTGAAGAAGCACAGCTCGCCTTTGGCCAGCACCGCTCATGAGGGTCACTCCCACTCCTTCTCAACCCAGCACTTCTAAATTCATTTATACCACACTCGCTTGTAGGCAGTGCTTTATGGACTCTTTAATTCTACCATGTTATTTTAGAAGTACTAAACAGGTGAATTATATAAAGGTGACAAATAAAACTCATACTTCAAGGAATTATCTTGGTAACTGAACTACTCTGACTTCTCAATTTATTTTTCCCTTGCCACCTCTGCTTCAAAAGTGCTATAATTCTTTCCCCTCTGAAATGATCTATGGTGACGGTTTGAAGGTAACTCTTCAAGGAATAAAAAAAAAAAAAAGCTTACTGAATCCAATGTGAAGGGAATGGCCTTGAGGGCTCCTCCATTATTAAGATATCAGAATTTGTACCAATCCATCAGTAGTTCTGAAATTTATATACTACCTGAACACAAATATGCAAACTTGCTAACTATACCAAGCAGGGATCACGGACATCATTTAACAAGATGAGGATGCTGAAACTCTAGGTTATGTGATTTGTTCAAGACTGCTCAGCTGAAAAAGCAGCAGCTTCTTCAGGACTTAAGCCCTCCTCTATGAACATCAGACAAAACTCTTCCTGTTAACGTCACATAAAATTCTAAACCAAATCACAGAATTGCTTTAAAAAACACTTCTTTTGCCCACAAGGTAATACTCAGTTTTCTTTATAACATCTGGATATTTTAATCATTGACATTCTACTGATTTTCTATCATTGACCACATTTTCACCACCTTGTGGCAAGTAGAATAGTCGAAAATTTAAGGGAACTAAAGACCAACAAAAACACAGCTGTACCAAAAATGAAAACTTGGGAAATTTCAGAACTGACTGAAACACAAAGAAGAAATGACCATTAGCCAATAAAAAAATTACATATTCTACACACTCAAACAAACTTCGAGATGCCAGTCCAGCCACATCTAGAGTATAGGTTGCTGGACATAGCTAGCAAACTTTGTTCAGCTGTGGGTGTAAATGGCACAGGTCAGACTCACCGCAAACTCCCTAAATCTTCTGTTTCAGCCTAAACTGATGGATTCGGGGCAAAGAAAGAAGGCAAACACAGAGGAGAATATTCATAAAGGTAACCTGATACGATCATCGCAACTCTGCCCCTGACCTTCAGCTAGAATCGTGAAGAAAACACTGATCTGCTATGCCACACGCACTGGGAGGAATTTTTCCATATACAGAAGAAAGAGATGGGAGAACAAAACACGGGGTCAGACACAGGACATCAGACGGCAAGAAAGAGACGTGGAGAATGGCGCCCTGAGCTAGGAGTCTGTAGACCTGGTCTGCGAATTGGCATCTGATAGCTTTGAGCCCATCGGGTCTCAGTCCCTGAGGCTGTAAAACTAGGACGACCATCAAGGACTCCACTCGCCTCACTGAGCACTAAAGCTCATCCAAAACAGGGCAAATGAAGTCATCTCATAAAGCGGAGCTGCGGCCCAGCAGCTGCAAGACCCCCAGGAGGAATGCAGGTGGATCGCATAACCCCAGAGGTCGACAAGCAGATGTATCAGACCCGGCTGAGCCGGCCCGTCCCCGCCCAGAACCAGTCCCGTGGCCCCACAGAACCGCCTGCGTGTCACTTCCCCACCCCCCCCAGCCCTGCCGGGCCGGCCTTCGCCCCGACCCTCCCTGACGTCGGCCTCAGCCCCCTGGGCCCTGGCGGCCTCCACCGAGCAGTCCCCTGACTCACGGCCCCAGGGGCTCCTCCGGCGGCAGCGGGCAGCTTCGACTCTCCCTCACAGCACACAAACCAGCAGAACCCGGGACCGCCAGCCACTTGCCGGATATACGTCACGTCCCTCCTCCGGTACTTCCGGGCGTGTGTTTGGCCCGCCCTTAGCATCACGCCGCTCCGCCTGGGTACCGCCCTACCAGAGTCTCGGGCCGCGAATGGGCGGGCCTAGAGTGACGTAGGGCAGGGGGCGGGCCCTTCATAGGCCCCGCCTGCTCTCGTGGAGCCATCAGGCCGCGCGAGACGTGGCAGTGCTGGGTCCAGCGGGCCGGCGCGGGGGTGGGGTCCCAGAGGGGAGCGGCGAAAGGGGTTTGAGAACCGCGGCTGCCGAAGCTGTGCGCCCTGGCCGCGCGGGCAAAGTCCGAAGGGGCCATCGACCGGGTAGGTTCTGGGAAAAATGAATTGACCTTGAGCCCTCGACCTCAGCCGAGACCTCCAAGTTAATGTGTTAAGTCACCTTTTCCCCGTATTCCGATAACCTAATTTTAGGGAAGCAGCTGATACTTAATTGAACATGTGTGTTCCAGGTTGTGCACTGAGTACTTTAGAATACTTCATCTCATAACCCTCTTTCCAGCCCTACGAAGCCGATACTTTATCCCCCTCCGTGCCGAAATGAGAGAACTGAACTTCGATTAAATAACCAAGCCCAGGTTCATGCACCCAAGCGGCAAGGCAACATGTTGTCCACGCTTATGCCGTACTTCACAGGCATGTTCTTATCCGAATCTGAAGACAGCCCTATGAGGTTGATATTATTACGCCCATTCTACAGTTAATAAAAACAGTTGAGTGGAAAGCTGCTTGTGGATAGTAAGATACCCAAACAGGAAGGTATCCTTAAGTAAAATTAGAAATTTAGGTCGGGGTGGTAGTGTAGGCTTTGCAATCCCAGCACTTTGGGAGGCTGAGGCAGGAGGACCCGAGCAATTTAGCAAGACCCTATATCAAAAAAAAAAAAAAAGTGGGGTGGCTAGAGGAATGGCATAGCGGGTAAAGTGCCTGCCTAGCAAGCACAAGGCCTTGGGTTCAATTTCCCAGCACCACATAATGCTGAGCATGGTGGTACATGCCTGTAATCCCAGCACTGGGGAAGCTGAGGCAGGAAGATTGCCTTGAGTCCAAGGCCAGCCTGGGCTACATAGTGAGTTCAGGACCAGCCTGGGCTGCAGAGCAAGACCCTGTCTTAAATAAATAAATAGTAGTGGTAGGACATGAAGCTCAATGTGTAGGGTCTAGGTTTAATCCCCCAGCAGGGGATTAATAGGTCACAGGCACACACAGGGTTGCAGTCACATGTGTGTATGCATGCATGTGTGAGTGTGTGTGTTAACTACCCTAGTTGTTCCTAATATTCATGTGGTAAAATAAACGAGCAGTAGGTAAACAAATTGACTTTTGAAGAGAACTAGGAGGGGGAAGCCAGCACTTTCAAATATAAAAATGTTGTAGGACACCCATATTATTTAAAACTGGTAGCCATGTTTGGTGGCACACGCCTGTCACCCAAACACTCAGGAGGCTGAGTCAGGAGGATTGCCTTGGATTCGAGGCCAGCTTGGGCTTCATAGTGAGTTCAGGACCACCCTGGAGTGGGGAGCTGGACTCTGTCTCATAAAAGTAAGTACATAAAACTGGTGCACACATAGACCAATGGGACAGAACAAAATACCAAAATAGACCCAAGTACATGCAGAAATAAAATTAAAGTGACCTCTGGCACTCCAGCAATATTCAGAGAGGGCTGGGTGGGCTAGCTCGCCACTTTCTTCCCTCTTTTCATCCTGTGGGCCTTGGGGTTTGAGTTTAACTCTTGCCCAGGAAGAGAAAGGGCAGACTGTTTTCTGAGGCTTATCCCCAACTTTGGTCAAGCTAGGAGATGGTGCATGGAGCGTGTATGACCTGGAGACGCAGGTCTGTTCCTGGAGCAGCTAACACATGGAATCTCTGGCTGAGTGTGAGCCAGCTTACAAAAGGTGGGGACACTTAAACCTGGAGAGGAGCTTAAGTGGCTGGGAGAAAGAAGGAAGCGCATGGGTAGATTCTCAAGAATGCTGCAAACTACTTACCAGTGGGGCAGCTTTGCACAAGCAGGCAACTGCTTCACATCTCCCTATGCCAACCTGTAAAATGAGTGAAACAGGCATTGTTGTGCATGTAAAGCAATTTACCCAGAGCGTTTTGGATAAATGTTTTTATTGTGCTGCTAAAAGTTGCACGGAGGTTTAAATTTTTTGTTTTATCATTACCATTATTAGGTGGTACTGAGGATTAAACCTGGTCCGTATTATTTTATTTTTTGCACTTGAGATTTAATTCAGCACCTTTGCAGCCTACTTTATTTATTATTTATTTTTGAAGCAAGGTCTTGCTAAGTTGTCCAAGCTGGGCTGGAACTTGCAATCCTCCTGCCTCCGCCTCCCAGAGTGCTGGCATTGCAGGCCTGTGCCACTGGATCTGGCTTTTTAATTATTTTTAGACAAGGTCTTGCTACATAGACCAGATTGGGCTCTAATTTTCAATCTTCTTGTCTCAGCCCCCAGAGTGCTAGGATCATCCACATGTGACATGTGCAGCAAAATTCACTCATTTAGAGTATACAATTGTTTTTTTGGTGAGTTGTACAACCACAACTTTAAATAATTTCACTGTCAAAAAACTATTTTTTCCCTTTTATTGATATGTATAAGTGTAATACATAATGTTTACATTGATCTTGAGTATTTTGCGCATGTACATATCATGGCAAAATTACAAATCCTTCCCCTTTTTCGACCCTCCCTCTCCCCTCCAGTGCCCATTATTTCCCTCAATTGTTTCTATGAAATAATTGTGATCTGGGTTTCTCATTCAATATCATTCAATATTTAACCTTCTGCTTCTGACTTCACTGAGCATGATGGTCTCAAGTTGCATCCATTTACCTACAAAAGCCTCCAACCCATCTGTCTTTATAGATGAGTAGTATTCCATTGTGTATAAATACCACAATTTATGTTTCCATTGGACTGGTGATGGGTATCTTGGTGTCTTCCACATTTTACATAGATACCAGCAATGTAGAAGGGTTCCAGTTTATTCTATGATAAGTTTTTACTCTCTGCGATTGTTTAAAATGTTCCTGGTGGTTCAGAGGTGAGGCTTCCAGAAAGTGATTGGCTCATGGGAGCTCTAACCTCATCAAGTAGCTTAATTCATTGATGAGACCGACCACAACTTGACAGCATTATTGGGAAGTGGTGAAAACAGGAAGTGCAGGCTAGTTGACAGGAGTGGCTGTCTGGTGTCCATCCCCTTCCTCTCTGGCTGTTTCTCTCCTCTCTCTACTTCCTGGAAGCCATATATCAGGTAGCTTTGCTCCACCATGTCCTGCCAGCTTGGTGTTCCACCTCCCCTGGAACCACAGCCATGGAAGCAGCCAACCATGGACTGAATCTCTAACCCCATGAGGCAACATTCATCTTTCCTCATATAAGTGGCTTCTATCAGGAAATTTGTCCCAGCAACTAAAAGCAGACTGACAGTATTTCTTCATTAGTCATCTCCTCAAAGGCACAGCGGGAATGTGTATTTATCCACCCAGTTCTTGGTTCAGTGCAGGTACCAGGTCAACTTGCATCACATGTTTATTAAATCTCAGAAAGCCTGTGAAATCCCTCATGTGCTGCTTGGTGGTAGGTTGATAGGAACCTATTCAGATCGACAGGGATATTCAGAGTACAGCATAATATCTCTTAGCAGAATTCACAGTACAAGGAAAGCAGTGTCCCACAGGAGAAGTTGAATATTCACCACGAATCCAGTGAATCTCTCCCTGGCCATGCGCAGCCAGCCAGTGGAGCAGCCCCACTCAGGAGCTTGTTAGAAACACCCCCATATCCCATTGTTTCTAGGAAATCAGCATCCCTGGGGGTGAGGCTCAGCAATGCGTTCTAACAAGCCCTCAAGCTAATACTATTGCAAGGCTGGTTTCAGAACCATGGGGTTAAAGCATTCTTCTTGTGTGTGTGGTGTGGGGGCCAAGGGGAGGTACTATGGTACTGGAGATCAAGGCCTTCACACTGAGCTACATCACCAGCCCCTTTTTGCCTAGACTAGACGTGAACTTGCAATCCTGTCTCATCCTCTCAGAATGCTGCGATTACAGGCCTGAACCACAAGCCCACTTACAGCATTCTTTTGAGGGTTGATCAGATACTACCAGGAGCGAAAGAGCATATTTAATAAACTAAGTATTCTTGCTTGTTTTTTTCAGTCCTAGAGGGTCTTATTTTTTTCAGTCCTAGAGGGTCTTCTAAAGGTCCTATATCCCTAGCCCTTTATTATTATCATTATTATTATTTTGAGACAGGACTCATTCAGTCATTAAATTGCTCGGATTGAGCTCAAAATTGGATCCTCAGCCTATCAGTGTTGGGATTATAGACCTCCACTACCACCACGCCTGTTTCTTGTGTTTGTTTATTTTCCTGTACAGGGGATGGAATTTGGGGGCTTTTCACTGAGCAATATCCCCTGCCACTTTTTTTTTTTTTAATTTTGAGACAGGGCCTCCTAGATTGCAGAGGCCAGACTCAATGATCCTCCTGCTCCCAGAGTGCTAGGATTACAGGCATGTGCCTCCACACATGGCTCTGTTACTCTCTTAACCAGGCAGAGGACAAACCAGTCAGGTTTCTGGGCTGCAGTGCAACACAGGCCAGAACCTGCATTCCACTTCTAGGAATTTACTCTCAGGGGGAAAAAGTCAGCGATATTTTCTGAGATTAGTTTATAAAAATGTTCATTCATTACAGTATTAGTTAAAATTAGAGAAAACTGGAAATAAATCAATGAGGATGATGCAGGGGACAGGTACTATGAATTGTTACCTCTTCATTACATAATTCATTGAATCCTTTATATGCTATTGAATATTTTTATAAAAGAAAAGTTCATGTAGTAAGCTAAAATACAAAGCCAGGTCTGGGTGGCCCAGGCCTGTCACCCCAGCACTGTGGGAGGTTGTGGCAGAGGGATCAAGTTTGAGCCCAGTTTGAGCAACTTAGCAATTCAGCAAGACTGTTTCAAAATCAAAAATTAAAAATTGAGTTGAGGATGTATATCAATCAATGCCAAGGCCCTGGAATTGGATCTCCAGTGCCCTCCCTCCCCCCCACCCCCCGACACTCATGAAAAAAAAAGTGAAAATAAATTACCCAGGTGTGCTGGGCCTGATGGCACAAACCTGTAATCCTAGCATTCTGAGAGGCTGAGGCAGGAGGATCATAGGTTTAAGTCCAGCCTGGGCAACTTAGTGAGAACCTGTCTCCAAATCAAAAATTAAGAGTTAGAGATGTAACTCAGTGCCAAGGCCCTGGGCTCAATTCCCAGTACCAAAAACAGAAGTTGTGGAAAGGTAGGTAGGATAGGGAGACAGGCCCAGTAAAATCAAATTGGGAAAGAAGTGACATGAGCTGAGGACTGGAACTGCAACTGACCAGCAGCTCCTTTGTTCTCCCTGCTCCCCCTGGTTAACAGAATTGGTAGCCTTTGCCCACACGAAGGGACAAAAAAGGGCAGAGGACTTGAACTGCGATCTCCACTGAACTAACCTCCGTCTCATTGTTCAAGGCTCTACCCCCTGTTCCCAGGGATGATCATGCCAACTATGGTTTAGAAATTATCTATGAGAGCCCTCCTAGGTATACCCATCAATACATCTCGTTCCCCAGTACACATGCACACACACACACACACACACGTGGTGGGGCACACCTGTCATCCCAGCATTTAGGAGGCTGACGCCGTAGGACTGCCACGAGTTCGAGGCCAACCTGGCCCACATAATGAATGCAGGATCAGCCTGGACTGCAGAACAAGACCCCATCTCAAAATAATAAACAATCCCACAAAGAGGGCTGGGGGTGAAGCTTAGGGCTGAAGCTGGTTCTTGGCTTGAGCAAGGTCCTGGGTTAAATCCTCAGCACCAAACCAAAGAGGATTATAGGATAAAGCTGGGATTGGCAAATGCTTTCTGTAAAAAGTCAAATAGCAAGTGTTTTCAGCCATTTGGGCCCTGTGCTTCCTGTCCCGGCTCCTGAACTCTCTCTGCAGTTCCAGGCAACCACAGACGAAGTGGAAATGAATGGTTATGGCCGAGTTCCAGCAATGTTTTGTTTACAACACAGGCAGCAGCTGGATCTGGCCCACGGGACTGGCTGTTGCTATGGCATACCATGGCTTTCTCCTGACACAGGGACGATCGGAACATCTTTTCCACGCCAGCCCCTGCACCTAACTAACTGGGCGGGCTGTGGGTAACGCATTCAGCCATCCTTTGGTGGGGCATGCAAATGCCCCTCCAGCTGTGCCCTGGGGAACAAAGCTGCCGGGTACTGTGCGTGTGGTGGACCACTGTGCAGGGTGACTAGCAGACCCGCTGAACCGGAGGGTGGGTGCGAATTTAAACTTTTGATAGACGGTGCCAAATCATTCTCGGTCTTTTTTCTAGAATCAGATTGCCACATAGCCCTGTGATTCTCATTGGGTATTCGTGTGGCTTCTTTTCTTTTTGAAACTGGAGATTGAGCCATGGGCCTTCATATGTGCATGTGCTCCCCAGCCCCTCACAGTTTTAATATTATTCCTGTGGGATTTTTTTGTTTGTTTGCTGGCTGGTCGTGCACTTACTATGTAGCCCAAGCTGGCCTCGAACTCACAGCAATCTTCTTGTCTGAGCCTCCCCCGTGCTGGGATTATAGGCATGCACCACCATAACCAGTTCCTGGAGAGAATTTTTTTCTGTCAAAGGTTTGGAAAGAACTAATTAAGAGATCAACAGAGGCAGCTATGAGGCATGGGCAATTGATTGAGCTCTAAAAAACTTTTCTGCTATGAAGCATTCTGTACTATTCTTATCACTGTAAAAGTGAATTTCCTTCAGCCCAGAGACTCTCAGAAAGGAGGAGCAGATTTTTTAAATGTAAAGAATAGCCAAAAAAAAGAAAAAACAAAAAACAAAAAAAGGCCAGAGCTGGACATGGTGGCACATGCCTTTTTTTTTTTTTTTTTCCTTTTCTTTGACAAAGGGTCTTGTTCTGTAGCCCAGGCTGGCCTTGAACTTGCTGCAATCTGCTTGCCCCAGCCTACAGGCCTGGGGTAACAGGTGTGCACCACCATGCCCAGCTTTATGTGGTGCTAGAGAATTTAACTCAAGGCCTTGTACTTGCAAGGCAAATGCTTTAAACACTGTGCCATTCCTCTAGCACCTATAATTATAACAATCATATTTAATATTATTTTGGAGGTAGCATCTCACTGGTCCTGGAATTACTATGCAGCCCAGGCTGGCCTCGAACTCAGGCAGTCTTTCTGCCTCAGCCTCCCAAGTGCTGGAATTACAGGCATGTGCCAGCATTCCCAGTTTAAGTGGTGCTGGGGAATTAAACTCAGGGCCTTGCTCATGCTAGGCAAGCACTTTAATCACTGAGATAGGCCCCTAGCCCCTGTACCACATGTTCTTAAACTGTTTATCTGCTGATGGACGTGGCAGCTTCCAAGTTTGGGTATTGTAAGTTGTGCTACTGTAAACGTGGGCATCCACTGTAAACGTGGGCATCCATGTATCACTCTTGTATGATGACTAACTCTCAAGAGTGTATAACTGGGTCAAATGGGATATGTATTTTGTTTTTTGAGAAATCTTCATACATTTTTTTCATGTCTTTATTAGCCATTTGGACTTCTGAGAATTGCCTATTCATTTTCAGTTGCCTATTTTTTCTTTCTTTTTTTTTTTGAGACAGGGTCTCACTCGATAGTCCTGGCTAGTCCTGCCAGGATGGCCTTGGACTCATGGCAACCCTCCAGCCTCAACCTCACCAGTGCTGGGATTACAGGTGTGTACCACCATCCCCAGCTTAAGTGATGCTGGAGAATCGAACTCAGGTACTTAGTGCTTGCTGGCAAGTGCTTTAACTGCTGAGCTATTCCTCCAGCCACTTTTTCGTTTTTTTGAGGCAGGGTCTCACTCTGTAGCTCCAGGTACTCCTGAACTCACTGGTGTAGCCCAGGCTGGCCTTGGACTCAGGACAGTCCACTTGCCTCAGCCTCTGGAATACTGGGATTATAGGCGTGTGCCACTACACGCAACTTTTATGTGGTGCTGGGGAAGCCAACTCAGGTACCTAGCATTTGCTAGGCAAGCACTTTAGCCACTGAGCTATTCCTCCAGCCCAGTTGCCTACTTTTTTTGATTGGGTCTTTTATTTTGGGCGTGTCTGGTGCTTTTCAGTTCTTTGCATAAATGTGGTTTCCTTTATTCCACAGTTAAGGCCTACTTCTCTACTACTCTGACAGAACAATGGACCCCACAAACCAGCACAAGTAAAACTGAGAAACTGGAATGGGACCTGTGGGTTGTATCAATGTCCTGGTTGTGAGATACTAGAGTTTTTACGAAATTCTCTACACCAGGCAAAGTGTATAGAATTTCTCTACTTTTTCTGACAATTCTATGTGAATCTGCAGTCATCTCAACAAGACATCAATTAGGCTTACCTGGATGTGCATCATAAGCCATCACACAACAGCACGTGCGACAGATCAGAGTTCAGACAGCTACAAGGGATTTCACTCTCAGGTTCCTAAAATTGAGCACTCGGTTTTTACCTAATGACTATAGAATGACAAGGTAAGATCACTGATAGAAAACAAACACCAAGACATACATACCCCGGCCTGCCTGGCCATGCTGATTTCAGAATAAAATAAATATACTCTAAGCCAAGTTTCAGCAAAATAATTTTATTTCCTAACACGTGGTAAACATATACATCCAAAGTGTTCATCCTGCACAGCCATTCACAAATGACTTCCACATAACAACTGCTCTGGTACTTAAGCATGAACCACCCAGAGTTACCTTAGTTGCGACACAAAGATGGTTTCAGACAGACAACATTCGGAATATACTGGATTGGTCACAGCAAAACTGGCTCTAGTTAGATGAGCCCTACAACCTAGAACTTCGGAAAGCTACTATGCTTGCATCGAATACTTGCAGATGAAGAGGATGCGGAGATAGCTGCCTGTACTGCAGAAGGGTCTCATCAGTTTTTCTGGTGATGGAACCACTTATCCACTGTTACCAGAGAAGGAAATCAGATTAGAATCCCTATTGAGAATCAGAGTCATACCCAACATGTAGCAAGAATACTGCACTTGGCTTAGTGGATCCTGCTGTGGGATTACTTTAAAACATACATATAAATAGAGTTACACTATAGTTAAGACTTTTTTTTTAATGGTACTGGGAATTGAATCTAAAGCCTTCACACTGAGCTACATTCCCCAACGCTTTTTTTTGAGACAGGATCAGTAAGTCATTGAGTTGTCTCGGCTGGCCTCAGTCTCCCAGGTGGATTGCAGTGAGTGCAAGGCCAGCCTGGGCTACCCAGTGAGTTCAGGACCAGCCTGGGCCACAGCACGAGACCCTGCCTCAAAAAAAAAAAAAATAATCAAGATGCACTATGTATATGCAATAATTTCTCAAACTGCATGTTACTATGTATTGCAAATATGTACTAATAAAAAGAATAATTTTGGCAAAAAAAGAGAGAGAATGGTCTCTTTCTCTTGTGTTGGCAGTTGAACCCGAGTCTGTGCCCTACCACCAGTGAGCTATATTCCAGCACCAGTGTATATTTCTAAATCACTAAACCAGTACATTTTTAGATGTTTTCACCACAAAAACAGGATGTGAGATGACAGATTTGTTAGTCAGCCTTAATCGTTTTATACCATAAACTTATCTAAGCATGTTGTGCCCCATATATATATTTGTCAATTAAATATACATACTTTTGCATGCATTATATATACATAACTTCTAGTGCAATTTTACAGAAATATAGACTTACCATCTGTTGGAACTGTGCAGGCAGATTCACATGGTGGAGGTAACTAAAATAAAATATTAAAATGTATTAGTCTAATCTGAGGGGAAGTAAAAAGCTAAAAAGGATACTGACAAAAAATTAAAAGAACTGGAATAGAAGACCATCCTGAATGGTAGACTCTAAAAAGAATTTACACTACATAGAAACAACGTAGTGTTTGCTTCATTGTTGAAAGATGCTAACAAATTCAAGCCTCTTGACTTTTAAAGTCACATAGGAGTTTCATACGTTTTCTGAAAGAAAAACTGACATGTTCACACAATGATTTTACATGTGCACTTATTCATATAAAAGAACGTGGGCAAGCATCCTCACTGGAAAGCTGTGGTGACCACGCCCTGGCGTCTCCTTCCCAGCTTCTCTTACTCATCTCAACTAAAGATTCACATGTAAACAGAGACAGACCTAAGTATATCAGCTTCATCATTAACTTGTCCTTTCTACAAAGCAGGGAAAAGTTAAGAGTTCATTTTCTCTTGTTTGCCTTTTCTAAGGCTACAAATAAAAATAAGATGACCTGGTTCAGGTTTTGTTAAGTCCAAATCAGATCATTACAAATAGCACAAAGAGGCTGGAGGAATGGCACAGTGGTTAAAGCACTTGCCTTGTAAGCACAAGGCCCTGAGTTCGATTCCCCAGCACCACAGGCAGGCATGATGGCAAACACCTATAATCCCAGCACCTTGGAGGCTGAGGGAGGCAGACTGTTCTGAGTCCAAGGCCAGCCTGGGCTACAAAATGAGTCCAGGACCAGCCTGGCCTACACAGCAAGACTCTGTCTCAAAAAAAAAAAAAGAATAAGAAAAAAGAAAACCAAATAGCACAAAGAAAAAGCCTACTGCTTTGATAGAGTCTCTTATCTCACAGTGAATCTTTTGTAGTAATATAAATCATTTCTGCACCAGTACCTACAGCGTGGAACCTCCTTGGTCCTTGCCAGAACCAAGTAAACTAAAGTGAAAAATGGCTTATGATAATTGGCATGTGGGTTACCCAGAACCTTATTTTCATTTTTTACAAACTATACTTGACTGCTTGTCCAACTTGTGGCTGCCCAGGATCATGCCCAGGCTCTCTGCTGAGTAAGCCATTTACTCACAAGGTAGGTTCTAATGCTAAGACCCGACACACTAACACGCACACAGAAGTTCTCAAGTATCTGTAGTATCCGTGGGCAGGGGCACTTCCTCTTCCCAGCTGGCCATACCTCCCAGCCAGCCCAGCCTGTTAGGGAAAGTGTTTACTTACAGCATCCACAATGGCTCTAGCAGCATCAGGGTCACACTTGAAAGGGCTCTCAGACACAGTTGTATTCATGCTGTGGGCAATAAAGCGAAATGTCAAAGAAAAACAAATAATCAGCTTAAGAATTAAAAAATAAATTGAAGATGTTAAACCAGATGACATTCAAGTTGATTTAAGTGAAAGAGTTCTCACCTAAATTTAACATTTTAATTACCTATTTTGGCAAGGAAAGGACATTATTTTGGTGGTGTCGGAGATGGAACCCAGGGCCTTTGTACTAAACTACAGCCTTAGCCTTGTTTTTTGTTTATTTTAAAAATTATTTTTGATGGGGCTAGGGGCATAGCTAAGTGGTTAAAATGTTTGCCTGGCTTGCTCAAGGCCCTGGGTTCATCTCCCTAGCACCACATATAAATTAGCTGAGCGTGTTGGCACATGCTTGTAATTCCAGTATTCAGGTGGTGGAGATAGGACTGCTGTGAGTTCAAGGCCAGCCTGGCTATAAAGTGAGATCCTAGCTCAATAAATAAATAAATAATTCCACCACACTTAGCTTCGTTGTCTAGATGGTCTTTTATGTTTTATTTTTTAATTTTAACTTTATTATTATTATTATTATTATTATTTTTTTTTTTTTTTTTTTTTGGTGGTGGTGGTGGAAGTACTGGAGATTGAGCCCAGAGCACTTTCTGGAAGCCAGTTGTGTTGGCACATGTCAATAATCCCAGCATTTGGGAGGCTGAAGCAGGAGGATTGCTGGGAGTTCAAGGACAGCCTGTCCTACATAGTGAGTTTAGGACCAGCCTGAACTGGAGGAGATCCTGTCTCAAAACAAATTGTCCTAAATTGTCCAGGCTGGGCTAAAACTTGGGATTCTCCCTCAGCTTCCCATAATACTGGGATTACAAGACTGTGCCAGACACCTAGCTCTTGTAGTTAATTTTATTCCAGTATCTTAAATACAGGTTTTACAATCACAGATTGAATGCTTTGTACTTCTCACTAAAATTGCTGTGAAATATATCCTTTGTTACTGGAAAATGAAACTTCCAAAAAAACCCCAAAACTCCATTCCTGTCAGTGCTGGTGATACACCCAAAACATACACACTCATGGCAAGAATAACACCTGGCTCAACTATTCTGAAAAATAATTCAGTAAAAATGTAGGTTTTCACACTCAGATAAACAACCATTATTTATATAGTTCTTATGTTCCCTCAAAAAAAAAAAACTAAGTAGCAGCTGGGATGTGTATATGTATCTAACTTGCATAAGTAAGACCATAAAAAATATTCTGATATGAACTTTACTTTTCTCAATATATTTTAATCATTATAATTCCTACCAACACATAAAGATGAGCCACATACTGTCCTGGTAGAGGAATGTACTTAACCACACATTTGGGGTTTTGCCAGTTTTCTGCTTTGTATGTGATGCTGTAATACACATCTTTATCCATGTATCTTCAAATGTCAGGATGTACCAAAAGGACATACTCACAACACTACTACAGAAGAAAACAAACTGAACCACAGGAGACGCTGTCTCAGAACAAACAAACAAAACACCACCCTGGGACAGTGTCAACCGGGCCATGGCATTCCTCCACAGCCCTCTTTTCTTTCTTTTTGAGACTGCAGTCCCCATGCTGTGCAAGCTGGTCTTGAACTCATGAGCTCTTCCTCCTGCCTCAGCTTTCCTAGTAGCTGAGACTACAAGAATGTGTCCTCGTACCCAGAAAACCAGTTCTAGGTGAATGTACAGGACAGAATCCCATAGCTACTAGAACCTCTGAAGCAAGTTCGTGTGCTCTGTGTTAGACCTGTAGAGGAGTCGACACTTACCAACTGATTCCTTTCCCATCTGTTTTCTTAGTCACTAATGCTTTCCAATAGTCATGAGTGCTTTTAATGATATCAACTGCAAAGTCCTGTAATTTGAAGAGATATGTATTACAATGATAGAATAGAATTCTCTTCCTATTATCAACAATTTTCCAAAGCCTGATACTCTCTCTCTTTCATTTTTTGTGGTACTGGGGACCTTTATACTGACCCTTTTTATTTTTAATTTTGAGGTAAGGTCTTGCCAAGTTGCTAGGGTTGGGCATAAACTCGTGATCTTCCTGCCTCAGTTTCCCAGAGGATTGCGATTACAGGGCCTAAGCCACCATGTCCAGTTCCCTGGTCTCTTTTGAATCACTTTCTCTTATTAAAAATACAAAAAAAAAAAAAAAACGTATTAACACTGAGACTGTCTTCTAGCTGTTGCTTTATGAGTCTTTAGATGATAAAAATGTGGTTAAATGACAAGTCTCATGAAACGAGCCTAAAGTTACAGTTCTGAATGGCACATTACCTTATCTTTAAATTCTGCATTGAAAGCAAACTCATTTTCTGGCTTTCCATCAGGAACCTTGTACCTTCTGAACCAGTCCACAGTAGCTTCTAGGTAGCCAGGTTTCAGCCGTTCAACATCATTAATATCTAAGAGAATAAGCAGATTACATGATATATGCTAATCATTTATACATTCAACAAAAAAATCAAGCATCTACTTTTTACAGAGCTGTAGGGTGAACTATCAAAGAGTTAATGATGATATTAGAACCAACCACACCGTTGAGAAGACAATCCATACAAATGAGCAGGAAATCAATTTTGTGTCTTAGAATAGTTCTGAAGTTAAGCACTAAGCGATCAATACAACAGTAAACTGCTACAGATGAGGAGAAATGACCGTTTTGGCAGATGTGGATAACCTCTATGAGAAAGATGGTTAAGGCCAAATTTCAAAGTGTGTTACATTCTACTTACGTGCTAAAAGACAAGGAAATTAAGTAGGTTTCTATCTAATGATGGGTTAATTTTTTTTAAATTTTGTTTTAAACTTTAGAGCGCTAGGGGGAAGGTCTCAAACTCAGGGTATGCACATATTACCAGGCAAGTGCTATACCACTGAGCTACAGCCCTGGCCCACCAGTGACATCCCAAATGTGATTAGAGCTTGTTTCATACAACAGGCACTAGACATTGCAATAGTGTAGTTCTGGCCAACAGAAAATTGTGCTGCCTATAAAAACCAGTAAACCCTTTCTGCATAGCCACCAACCATGGCCAGACTCGATGTCACCAAACTTCTGCTCAATGCAAACAAGTACAGGGTGTCCCAAAGGTTGCCATACATAAGGAAAATAAACTTCGAGGACATCCTGTAGAAAGTACAGGTCTCTTTTGAGTCAACCAGGAAAAGAGTTACTAGAAAGCAGAATATACTCAACAAAGGAAGCTTGTATTTGAAAAGATAACTGACTCCAGCCCAGCTTGTGATCTGCACACATGAAGAGGACAGGTACTCTACTATCATAGTACCACTAAAAGTAAGAAAGCTTATAAAATGAACTGGGGAATGTTTACACACTGATAAACTTCTTTCTTTAGATAGTACTGGAGACTGGGCCCATGAGCCCAAACCCTTTGTCCTGAGCTATATCTATATCCGCAGCATATTTTTAAAGATAGGTCTCGCTAAATTGCTCAGGCTAGGCTCAAACTTGTGATCCTCCTGCCTAAGCCTCCCAGAGTGCTGGGGTTATAGGAATGTGCCACCATACCTGGCCTCAATACTCATAAATTTGAAAGAGTGTATAATAGACATAAAATATAACTTTGAACATAGAAATATCAGAACAAGGAAAAGTAAATGCTGTTTTCCAGCACCAATAACCAGCCTTCAGACACCACAGAGTATTCAACCCTGACACTGAATTAGCAACCAGACTCTATGAGTTAAAGGACCGAGACTCAACAAGACTGCCCCACCTTCAAACAGCCACAGTCCTAGGCCTCCTGTACGTCTGACCTACTAGCTGTAACTGTGGTTACCACCATTCTCTCCTAAGGTTACATAATTTGTTATCACCTCTCAGACAACTCAGGAAAACATTGTTTATGTTTGCTAGTTTATTACAAAGAATACAACTCATGAATTATAAATGGAAAAACATATAAGGGAAAGCCATAGCTAGGCTGAGGAAAAGCTGCACACCACTTGTACTATGTGACTGGATGCCCAAAGAAATGTTTTCAATGTTACCTTTGGGAGGCAGAGGCAGGAGGATTCCAAGTTTGAGCCCATGGACAACCTGGCGAGACCCCATTTCGAAACAAACAAATTAGCTTGGCATGGTGGTGTATGTTTGTAACCCAAGTACTTGGGAAGTTGAGGCAGGAGGATTGCTGTAAGTATGATGCCAGCATGGGCTACATAGCAAGTTTAGGAATGGCCTGCTCTACTGAGTGAAATCCTATCTCAGAAAAAGAAAAAAAAATTAAATAAAAACAGCTGGGGATGTAGCTCAGTGTGAAGGCCCTAGGCTCAATCTCTAGTGCCACAGAGAGATTCTAAAAACCTTTGGAGCAGGGAAACAGTGCCCAGGTGAATCTGTGCTGACACAACAAATAGCCTGGTTCCATCAGTCGTGGCCAGAGCATGACACAGACAGACAACAGCACGTTCCCTTGTGTAAGCAGCTCATGTGAAAACAGGGTGACCAAGAGAACGACAGCCACAATGTCCATTGTTAACAAATGGTCTGCACATTCTCACTGTAGGAAATTTATTTACTTACTGCATACTATACAAGCCTAAGCATATGAAATATCCAGAATGGGCATATTCATAGAGACCAAAAAGAGACTACAGGTTGCCAGGGACCAGAAAAAGGAGAGGAAGGGAGTGACCTAAACCAGTGGTGATGGATGCACAACATCGGGAACATATTAAATGCAACCGGACTGTACACTCGAAATAGCTTATGCCTTATGTGGTGGTACATGCCTGGAATCCCAGCAGTCTGGGAGGCTCAGGCAGAAGGGTCACAAGTTTGAGTCTAACCTGGGCAATTTAGCAAGACTCTGTGTAAAAAAATAAATAAATAAATAACCAAATTAAATTGAATTATAAGGGCTGGGATATCTCTCCAGTGCAAAGACCTTGTGTTCAATACCCAGGACTGCAAAATAAATTAATGACTGATGACTGGCTGAATGAATAGAAAGAAAAATAACATAGGCGAAATTAAGTACATTTTACCAGCAAGAAAAGGAGGACCCTATACACACTACAATATGGATGAACCTCAAAAACAGTGCTAAGTAAGATAAGTCAGACATGGAGGCTGCCTATGGTATAATTCCATTCACATAAAATGTTCTGGCACATCCACAGAAACAGACAGTAGATAAGTGGTTGCCAGCAGCAGAGGAAAAGTGGATAGCAAGGGACTTCCCATGGACTTAGGGTGACCAAAATGACCCAGGATTAAATAATCTTGAGTACTACACAGCTTAGTAAGTACACTAAAAGTCACTGGTTGTATGCTTTAACATTGCAAATTTTATGATCTATGAATTATGTAATTACTAGTACCTCAAACTTAAAAAAAAATATGTAATAAGTGAGTGCTATTCTATGGAAGAAAAGGAAAAACTTACCTAGACAAATTAAGGAGTAAAACAATGTTTTGTAAGGTGCTTTGATAGCACGGGCTTAGAATTCTATCACTGTAGGTTAAATCTGACGCTACTTACGGATTAGAAAGACTTTTCAGACTCGGATTTTTCTTACCATTATAATTGGCTGCATCGGGATCATCTACATTAATGGCAATGACTTTCCAGTCGGTTTCTCCCTCATCAATCATTGCCAATATGCCCAGAACTTTCACTTTGATGATTTCACCTCTTGCACATACCTAGGAGTTAACAACCACAGTCAGGATGAAACAGGAAGAAAAGCTTTATGTGATAGGTAGCTGGACATAAGAAAGGCTCCAATTTTCTGCAAGCTAAAACTGCTCCTAGGAGCCCTTTTTAAAGGTAGGCAAATAAATGGTTCACTGGCTGTAGTGAAATTGAAAATGGGACTTACAGATCCTATTTTCTTATATATCATTATAAATAATTCTATTGTCACTAATTGTACTAATGAGTAAGTTCTCCATAGATTCTGTATCTCTGTCTTCCCCATCAACCCCCGCACCTAGAGTGCCAAGAATAGAACCCATGTGAGATAAGTACGCTACCCTGAGCTACAGTCCCAGGAAATATTAATTTATTTGCTTGTTCTTTTATTTACTGTGGTACAGGGGATCAAACCCAGGGCCTTTACACTGAGCTACATCCCAGATCTTTTTATTTTTACTTTTTGAGAGAAGGTCTCACTAAGTTGCCCAGATAGGCCTCAAATTTGGGATCATCCTGTATCAGCATCCCAGAGTACTGGGATTACAGGCATGCATTTGGAGACAGGGTCTCACTAGAAAGCTTCAGCTGGCCTTGAACTTGTGATCCTCCTGCCTCCGCCTCCCAGAAAATAGTTTAACGTGTCTCCTGTACCTCTTATTTCATAATTGCCATTGACCTGGGAAAGTCACAAATTATGTCTTAAAAACTTTAAGGACTGAAGGCACTGCTCAGTGGTAGAGTGCTTCCCTAGTATGAACCAGGCTCAGAGACTGGTCAATCTATGGCACAACAAAATAAAACAATTGTGAATTGAAAGACTCAATGAGAACTTTTGTTTGCTCACTATTTCCCTGAGCCTGAGAAAGATCATTAAGACACGTCATTATTCCATTACTGTTCACCTATTTTATACACAACATTTTTTCAAGTAAGAACTTTGGTGTATTTCACTGATACCATCTCAACATTAACAGAAAAAATGCCCTGTTGTATTACCTTGCCTCCAATTTCACAAACATCAATTGGATCATTGTCACCACAGCAGCCAGTATGCTTGTCACTGTGTCCCGGGTCTTCCCAAGTCTAAAAACAACACAGCTTAGAGTTTGTCATTCAGGTGCATGAAGCTGAAAAAGTGGATCTTCTTAGTATTTCTCAAAAAAAGAGAAATTTTCAGCTATTTCTTCTCATTTTTTAAGATCTTTATCCACATTTAAAAATCTTCATTATACACAATTCCTTCCCACAAATGCTGTACTTCCCATTATGCATATAATGCTAAATTTAGACTTTAGCTCAGACAACATGCAAACACATACACGTACAGACCCAAATACTCGTTACAAATACAGGAAAGAAAAACCGCTTTGGGAACTCTTCGGGGTACTTTCTGTCTTCTACTAATTAGGTTTTCTTTATAACAAATCTCTACAACAGAAGTGGGACGGCAACACCAGCACAACAGAAATGGCATGCTTGATGTTAAAAGCGTCACTGGTGGCCAAGAGCCGAGGCAGAAAACTTCAATCAGGATTTTGTGAAGCATAAATTGCTGGCTTTCACTCCCTGCTAATTGCAAGCCAATGCCCGTGCTGAGCATCTCACAAAAAGAGCGGAAGCCTTGCTGGCCAGGAAAATGCAGCTGTTGCTTGGGTTCTTTTCTTCCCTAACCAGAACATATTTATGCCTTCCATTTGTTTGACTACTCAGCAACAGTGAAGACAAAAATATAAAAATGAAAGGGGATAAAGGAAGCCACATCCCAAAAGCCAAAATTAAGATGGCAAAGCCTACCTGAGGGAGAAGAAGCCTATCAGGAATGAAATATGAACCATCCGTATTTCAGAGCTAACACTAAATCAATAAAGTTCAAGATGAAAGACTATAAGCAGGGCCATCAAATCACAATCACACAACTACCCCACAAACTAGATGAGCAACCTAGGTTCTAGCAGTGTATAGATTACGTCACAGTAGATTCCACTGAACAGACTTTATAGTGAATAGGAACAAACCATTAATCAACAGGAAAAACTAAACTGAATGTTTAGTTAAGTGCTGCAGCATTAGCCTAGCCAACCAGAATTAAACACATGCTGTATACTCAGACATGAATCTAGTGATCTTTCATTCAAACATTAAGTATAACGTGCACACTGGCATTGTGTTGGGGATAAGCTGGTAAACAGCACAGTTATCCTTTCCCTCCAAGGGCTGAATATTTAAGAAAGCAGGACCTCTTCATTACCACAAGCAGCTTGGCCTCAAATACAAATACAAAGCAGGATCCTCAATACAAAAAGTCAACAGCTACAAGATCTTGCACATGCAGGAAGCACATGCTTTATTCCTCCCAGTAATGCCGGGAGCTAGCATGAAGGGGGCCAATGAGAGAGAGGCACATCTGCCTCCCAAAAATCAGTGCTTTGACCACTTGTTCAAGGAAGAAAACTTCCTTTGTACTAGGAGGGATTTGATTATCCCTCCTATTTTTTTTTAAAAGTACGATAGTAAACATTTTCTAAGGTGTTCAAATCTTTTCTACCAAGAGAAGCTCTTTTTAAAAAAAGAGTACATTTACATAAAATTAATGGACACATACCTGAGGAATGGCACCATAGTTCCAGATATACCCTTTATAAGGGAACAAATTCGCAACGTAACGTAGTTTCCCCTTTTTTACGTCTTGCTTAATTGGATTTAAAGGGTCCTTTGTAGCAATCTGAAAATAAAATTTCAAATGGTTGTATATTTGAATGTGAAATACTATTCAAATAATAATATGAAAAGAACCATGATATGTAGGTTCCCTAATTCCAAGTTCACAATTAACTTTAACATTTTTATAATTTGAATTAATGTGTCTCTATAATCAGTGATTAAGTGGAAATTTACTAGTTGTATACAGCAACTACCAAGGAGGAGGAAGCTAGGCCTAGTGGCATAGGCCTGTAACCCCAGCTCTCTGGGAGATAAAGCCCAACCTAGGCAACTTAAGAGACATGGAAACATTATCTCAAAATCAAAAAAAAGGGCAGAGGGTGGGCAGGAAAACATTTTAAACATTCACTAATTCCAAAAGTAGTAACTAAAATTAGCTGGGATAAATTCTAACATTTGGTAACTAAAAATACCAAGACTTTTCATTAGAAAGACAAAACAAATCCTACCCATCTTTAGTGTTTCTTTAAATGTTGGGTGTCATCAGATGTAACAGAGATTCCAAGGAGTGTAATAGCACCTGGGGTTGCTTAAGGAGCCAACAATGGGCTTACAGAGAGAAAAAAGTAATACCGGTCTTCGGGAACATTAGAAGCAAAGGTATGGGAAGCAAAGTTTGGGGATATCTGCAGACAGGGAATGGATGAGTTTAGCTGGGGCACAGAGGAAGGAAGACTGGCAGGCCACAGGAGGCAGGAGTAGAAAATGGATTGAGACTAGAGAGAGGAAGTCCTTGGAGCCTTGGGATCTCACCCCTGGGCGAGCCAGCACGGCTAGACCCTACCTGCCATCCTACACCTGGTGCCCTGGTGTCCTTACCTCCATTTTTGCATTAGACCAGCGTGGAACTTCAACAACCATATGGAACACGTCCTGGGAAAACGAGAGAGGGAACGATGGTCACCAGAGTGAATCCATTCTCTCATCTCGGAGAGCACGCCACTTATCCCAAAGCTAAACCATTCACTACGCTGAGTTTCTGAAGTCAATGGACTTCCAATAAAAGGCACACAAAACAACAAAAACATTAATACAGAATCAAGGTATGTGGTTGTTCCTTGTATAATTCTTTGATTTTTTTGTATGTTTTTGTATGTTGTTTTGAAAGGGTCTGGGGTGGTAGTGGGAATCAAAATCAGAGCCTTCACACTGAGCTACATCCCCAATTTTTCAGTTTTAAATTAAGAGACAGGTCTCACTAAGTCACAGAATTGTCCACCAGGGGCTTACACTTGTGATCCTCTTGCCTCGGCCTCCCAAGTGCTGGGTCCACGACATCTGGATGTTGTATTAGGGGAGGAAAGACTGTTTCCAGAAAGGAAGGAAATGATTTTTAAGCAAACATACCAGAATTTCTACCTACAGAGAGGGCTATCTTCTAAATGATCATCTCCAAGGACCACTGTCATTTCTCCCGTTGGCACTGTGATAGCCACGATGACTTCAGAACTTTTAATTTCAGAGCCAGTTTACAAGGCAAATTGCAAATAAGCCCGATTATTTTGTTCATACTTTGGCTTAGTATCAAACAAATGAATCAGGTAGATTTGTCACATTATTCCTCAAATTTGGCTTTTTTTTTTTGAGACAGGGTCTCACATTGTAGCCTAGGCTGGCCTTGGACTCACGACAATCCTCCTGCCTCAGCCTCCTGAGTGCTGGGATTACAGGTATGCACCAGCATGTCTGCCTTTACATGGTGCTGGGGAACTGAACTCAGGGCCTTGCACTTGCAAGGCAAGCCCTTTCCCCACCCCACTATTTGGCTGTTTTTAAAAATCAGGCCCTGCAGGTCCTGGTGGCGCAGGCTGGTAATCCCACGCACGTTCTAATCCTGCGTGGGCAATTCAGCAATTGAGGAAGACAGTTTCAAAACCAAAACCTAACAAATGAGTTGGGCGTGTGGTTCAATGTGAAGTCCCTGGTTAGATCTCAGCACTGAAAGGTGGGGGGAAAAAGAGGGTGGGGGGTGGGTCTTGCCCCGTTCAGGCTGGTCCTGAACTCACTGTGTAGCTCAGGATGGCCTCAGACTCTAGGCAATCCTCCTGCTTCAGCCTCCTGAGTGCTGCGATTACACGTGTGCACCACCACACCCACTGTATGTGGTGCTGGGGAATGGAACTCATGCCCTTGTGCTTGCTAGAAAATTGCTCTACCTCTGTGCTACTCCTCCAGCAGATAAAAGATTCATATAGAAAACAAGTTGAAGTAGATACACCACAATGTGTGCTCGTAATCTTGGATATCAAAAGGACAGGACTACTCATGAAGAACGGACAAGGCTTTGCTTTAGTTTATTCACCACTGCACAAGCTGGGTCATGATTTCCAAGATGTGAGAAAACAGTTTCTTCAAGTTAAACACACTGATGATGTTCCGGTGCTTCTGGGTGGGAACTGGCTGAGTTAGAAGATGAAGGAGTTGTAGGAAAGGAACAAAGTCAAAAAACTATCGGCACAATGGAACAACTGTGCATCCTCAGAATCTTCTACAGAATTAAAACTAACGAGACCTTTTAAGATTTACTGCAGAGCAACAGAAAAAATAAAATCCAATGCCTGGAAAGGCCTGCAACAAGTTATCATGTCGGCTGCTTTCATATACCAGACGCACTGTAGCTCTGGCAGCAGCAGCATTCCAACCTCCTTAGCGCTCCATGGGCTTTCCGGTGGTGGTGCCCTTAAGAGGCCGGCAAAAGCTACTGCGCCAGCTCGCACATTCTAATCACTTTCCAGGCCCCCAGTGAAAGCCCTGCTTGTGTAATACAGAGTATGCAGCTGATAAAACCAGAGGCTACGCCCCGTATTGCTGCCAAGAGGCGTTCTTCATCTACAAATTTTGTCCAGGTATGAAGATGATGTACTGTAGTACTTTAACAAGCCCCACGCTTTGTATCGGGGAGTATAATAATGTGAATGCTAAGCCGGGCCAGGTGGCACAGGCCTGTAATCTTAGAGCCCTGGGAGGCTGAAGAAGACGGATCACAAATCCACACCCAGCCTGGGCAACTTAGCAAGACCCTGTCTCAAAATCAGAAGTAAAAAATGGGCAGGGGACGTAGCTCGTATCTCAGTGTGAAGACCCTGGGCTGGATCTCCCACACCAAATAAATAAATAAATAAATTCTAAACACACTTCTACTTAGCATAACAAAAGGAAGTTCAAATAGCTCCTATATAGAATTCTCCTGATAACTTTGCTTTTTTGATACTTGTAGACTATTGTCTTTTTAAAAATTCAAAGTCAGGGCTGGAGGAATAATATACTGGTCAGAGCACTTGCTTAGCAAGCTCAAGTTCCTGAGCTTGATCCCACAACAGCACATAACCCATAACCCACACTGGTGGCAAAGGCCCATAATCCCAGCAATGGGGAGGCAGAGGAAGGAGGACTGCTATGAATTTGAGGCTACCCTGGGCTACATAGTGAGTTCAGGGCCAGCCGGGACTAAGAGTGAGACACTGTCTCAAAAATAAATAAACAAAATATATTCAGAGTTGTTACCACTGTATTATACAAAATAAGCACGTCAATATAGCTTATGTTGGTTTAATTTTTCAAAAACCTATGGAGACACAGACCTTGTCTTTAAAATATGACAGTCTTTTTGGTACAGTGTCTTTAAGATGTTGCCTTTAATATCTGTTAGGAAGGAAATGTCCACATTTTTTCAAATCTCATTATGTTTCCTTTTTTATTATGTAAGAAACAGTGTTTATACTTGTGTGTTTGCTATGTGTGGGGAGTCTACAAGCACTGCGTAATTCCAGACAATTTTTAAATCATTTAGAACTTTCTGTAAATCATTTTAAGGCTTCTGCAGCTGTAGATTCTTCCTGTGAGTCCCATGTACTTGGAATACCAAATACAGAGGGTTGGCACTCTTTCTTGCCTGCCGGTGACTGCTGCACACTGGTAACATGCTAGTGGAGATGCTAAATGGTGGGCGAGCACCGTGGACAGGAGAGTGGGAAGTGACTTTAACCTTGCGTAACTTGTCACAAGTCATACTCTGTAGTAGCTGTTGCTGTCTACCTAACATGCCCTGCTACTTTGTATGGAATAACGTGTAGGTATAAAAATGGTGTGCCTTATTTAGTAGCAAGCCACAGAATTTAAATGGACCAATCTAATATTGTAACTAGTTTGATGCAAAATAAAAGCTGTAGTTAGAGTGGTATGACTCTAGGAGGCTGAGGCAAGACTGTAGGTTCGAGACTAACTTGGGCAACTTAGTGACTTACAGAGACCTGTCTCAAAATTAAAACTAAAATAATGGGCTGGGAAATGTAGCCCGGTGGGAAGGCCTTGGGTTCAATTCCCAGAGGCAAAAACGTGGTGCGACTTTGTATAATCTGTCATCAGTAGTTCAGTAAATTTGGATTGCCATGCATAGGGTTGCATCACAATTACTTGCCATTTGAGTTTGTTTTGCCACCTGAATGTGTTTTATGTAATATTCAAGTGTTAGTAAATACGGATTTACCTTCAGAAAATAAAAGTTTTCACCAGCAATTTCCTGAAGGTTCACAAGGTGGAGCTGTTATGACATGAATGATTAACCAAGAAAAGAAAACCAAGACTGTTTTAAAGAAAATGCAACTGAATGAATACACAGCCTTAAGAAAAAAGTGGGGCCAGTGTGATGATAGCACAGGCCTACAACCCCAGATATTTGGGGCAGAAGGATGGGAGTGAAAAGCCAACCTGGAATATAGACAGATGCCTTATTAACTAAAAGGCTGGAGGTTGGAAACTACAGCAAACACCTTAATGGAATTAAATGATAAATATGTATAGACTCTAAAAAATATAAAATAGCATTACCCATGTCAAACCTGTAATCAAGCCAGTCAGGCTGGTGGCGCAGGCCTGTAATCCCAGCATTCTGGGAGGTTGAGGCAGGAGGATCAGAAGTCTGAGCCCAGCCTGGACAACTCAGTGACTTGGCAAGACCCTGTCTCAAAATCAAAAATAAAAAAATTGTCTAGGAATGTAACTCAGTGTGAAGGCCCTGGGTTCCATCCCAAGTACCACAGAAATAAAATACTTAGAAGGAAAGAAAAAATACTTCAAAAAATGGTAAGAGATCGCTACTGTGAATAGGATTGAAAGCCTGAAAGCTTGGTGCTTTTAGAAATAATGAACAGGACCTGCAGGAAGATGCAAAAGGAATTCTTTCTGTTGTCTGTTTTGAGACAGGGTCTCAGTACTTAGCAAGGTTGGCTTTGCACTCCGTGTTGCTCAGGATGTCCTTGAATTCTCAATCTTCCTGCTTCAGCCTCCCAAGGGGATGGGCTTCATTTTTTTTTTAACAAGTATTTCCTGAGCATTGACACACACTAAGATTTAAAGACTGGAGTGAAGAAAGTTCTTTTAACTCTCAAGAGTTTAATTTCCATGGACCAGGCTCAAAAGACTGACTATAGATGGCTGTCCCTCTTATGAAATGCACACAATAGTAACATAAAAAGGCCCAACATGAATGGCAGGTAGAAAGAGAGGCAAAGGTCAGATGGGAAAGGAGTGAACCTCTGAAAAAGGGGTGGACACAGACGCTCACTAATTCCCCAAGCCCCATAGTTCTAATATGTTACAGAATTTGGAATTCATGTATTTACCCAAAAATGTTAAATTTTATGCCATGTGAAATTTTTCCTACAATAAAATTATAAAAAGTTTGATTTCCAAAACAGGTACTTCCTTCCCACGTGCAGTCCACAAGCTAGTCTCTACAACAAGTGATAAGTTTCAAGCACCGGTAGATGCTGTAGTATTTAATGTACCTTTTAACGTTTTTTCTAAATCAATCTATAGTAGCCTTTGGCCAATATTTCCTCCATCAATAATTATCAAATAGGAGTACTTTTGCAGTTCTAGAATACAAGAGGAGCAAGTATCTTAATATCCTTAAGTATTTCGGTGTTAACAAGGAGGCAATTTTAACAGTTTAGACAGAACTGCTAATAAAGAACTTAGTTCTTCTAGACATCATTTCTACTGAGTCACTGTCAGAGAAACAGTGACATTTAGATTGCTCAGGGGAAAGCGATATGAGAAAAACCAACCAGTTACTACACTGCTATGAAAACCTCTGCTGTTCAACAAGTATTTGAATATTTTGTGTATTTATGCACTTTACAATTCTAGGTAAAGTGTTAAGAAATTCCTCTGGAGCACTGTGGAATACACCTGTAATCTCAGTTCTACGGTAGGCTGAGGCAGGAGGATCACAAGTTTGAACCCAGCCGAAAATTTAGCAAGAACCTGTCTCAAAATAAAAAAATAAATAAAAGGTGCTGCTCGTATAGCTCAGTGAAGGCTCTGCGTTCAGTCCTCAGCACTGAGAAGAAATTTAGTACCACCCACTTATAAATTGCTATCTTCTTTAATCCTAGCTGGTTTCAATTGTTACTTAGCCCAATCTAGATTTTTTTTAATTCATTTTTTTTTCATTCCCTGAGGTGGGGACAGAACCCAGGTCCAGAGCACATACGGAGCTACACCCTGCCCCTCAATCCTGGGTGTGCTATCTCTTACTCCACTGGGAGGACTTTCCAGAACTCTGTCTCTGTAGTTCTAGCAAGCTTTGGAGTCTTTGCTCTGACCTCCAAGTTCTCAGCGCCCTGTTTGCCTTCTCAGGCAAAGGAAAACTACAGTGCCAGCTCTGACTCCCCAAAGTCGGGAGCTCACATCTTAACTCCCCAGACTTAGCGCCATTTCATCAAGTAGCTATGAATGCTAACGCTAAAGATGCCCAGGAGCTAAGAGGACTGGAAACTTGTGAGTCTAAATGATATTATGTCCTTAATTTAAAAGATGTGGAATAAAAGTATTTGAAGGATAAGGGAAGTATGTCCTATATCCTCATTATGCTTGGGACAGGCCTCGCCTCCAAGATTGTCAGTAAGTGTTCTTGTAGACCAAGTCATTTACTAACAAACAGGCTATGATGATTTGGTAAGATATAACTGCTTGAGTAGTTAAGTACATCCACATGGACCATAATTTAACTACATCCTATCTATGAGTGATAGAAATAAAGTTAAAGCTATTTTTATTGAGAAACAGAAACACCTCATGACCTGTGATCTGTTTCTGTCAGGTCTGGAAAAGAACACAAAAATCACTCTCTATTAACACCACTTGTGTTTTAAAATTATTATACTGCAGTAGAAGAGAAAAACAGTGGTGAAGAGGAATTTCCTTCTAAATTCACCTAAGGGGCTGGAGGAATAGCTCGGCATTTAAAGCTCTATGCAAGCGCTAAGTGCCAAAGTTCAATTCCCCAGCAACACATAAGCTGGGTGTGGTGGCACACACCTATAATCCCAGTACTCAGGAGGCTGAGTCAGGTATATTGTCCTGAGTCCAAGGCCAGCCTGGGCTCCATAGTGAGTTCAGAACCAGCCTGGACTACAGAATGAGACCCCATCTAATAAATAAATTCGCCTAAGGATCACATATAAAGCAAAAAGCTAATATCAAACAAGATATTCCTGGTTAAATTAGTGTTTCTGAAACAAAGAACTGTCCACTCAAAGGGCGAGTCCACAAGATTTTGCAGCCAGAGCTCTGGATTTATCTTTTCATCCAGTCAGTTACTCATTCAGTAGGTAAGAATTTAAGGCAATGTTTGCTATTAACAGACAGTGCTCTTAAGGCTCTCTAGCTGTAATAACTAATATCATGGTAATAAAATGTGCAACATTTAAAAATTTTTAACAAAAATTATTCTGCTACCAGAAGAGCTCACATAAGGAAATGCTCAACCCCATAACAGTGCTTCTGAAAAGCTGTACCAGATTTCATCATTTCCAAGAATTTTACCTGGCTCAGTGCTCACCAAGTGACAAGGCTCCTAAGCTTATGTTTCGGTTTTGGCTCTCGGGCTAGTCACATAATTAGAGAAGGATATATACTCCAAGTCGCTCAAAGTAAATGGGTTCCTGAATTATTTTGTGGACAAGTGATGTCAATTTGAGAAGTGAATGAAATGAAATGATGTATGCCTGAAGTTCACACCCAGTAACCCTTATTTATTTAGAATTGCAACTTGGCAAAGGAAACCATAATTTATATTAATACCAACCAAAACACATTTGCTCTTCAAACTGTTAGTTCAGGGAAGAGACTTAACCTATCAAAGTAGAACTACACACACACACACCCCTCTCTCAGCGAAGGCAGGTTGAGGATCCACTTATCCAAAATGCTTGGAACTAAAGTGTTTCAGATTTTGGAGTTTCGGATTTGGGAATAGCTGCCTGGGCATCCCTACTACTACTATTGGGCACCCTGAATGTAAAACTCCAAAAATGCTCTGAAATCATAAACTAAGCATCTGAAAAGTTCTGGATTCTCAGATTAGTGACGTTCAGCCTGAACTCAGTTGTATAATTACACAATTTTCTACTTATAGCAGCCAAGTAATTCTGGAAGTTGGAAATACATAGCCACATGCACTTAGAAAAAGTGTGACTCAATATGCATGTTAGAACTACGAATAACCATCCTTCAAATAACCTTGAAGATGACTAAGTTTTGTGTTTTTTCTTTTTCTGTTTTATTGATATGTATGTGATACATGTTTACATTGAATGAGTATTTTGTGCACATATATATCATGTCAATTACAACCCATTTCCATCCCCTTTCTGACCCTCCCACACACTCCTTCCTCCTAACTCCCACTATTCCCCCATTTAGTTCTATGAAATGATTGTATTCTGGATTTCTCGTATTAGAGAAACCATTCAATATTTAACTTTCTGCATCTGATTCAATTCACTGAGCATGATGGTCTCAAGTTGCATTCATTTACCTACATAAGCCTCAAAACTATGTCTTTATAGATGAGTAGTACTCCAGCATGCACATATACCACAATTTATGTATCCATTGGTCTGTTGATAGGTATTTTGGTATTTATTTGGGTTTTTATTTCCACATTTTCGCTACTGTTAGCTGTGCTGCTATGAACACGGGTATACATGTATCTCATTTCTATGATGCTTTTAATTCCTTTGGAAAGATTCCCATAAGAGGTACCACTGGATCAAAGGCAATATTTATTTTCAGCCATACTGCCCTCCATAGTGGTTGTACCAGTTTACAATTCTAGCAGCAGTGTAAGAGAGACCCTCTCTCCCCACAGCCTCGCCAGCACTGACTCCTCTCTCCCCACAGCATTGCCAGCATTGAGTGCCTGGTATATGCCATTCTCTCTGGGATAAGAGCCAGGAATGTAACTCAGTGCAAATGTTCTGGGCTTGATTCCCAGTGTAAAAGACACATACAGACACACACAGACACACACAGACACACACACACACACACACAGACACACACAGACACACACACAATTTTGATCAGAGAACCTTTTCTAAGAAAAATGCACAATTATTCAAATGGCAAAAAAAATTAAGTGTCTGAAACATCAGCCTATTTGATCAGAAGCTGACTTTTTTTTTTTTTTGGAAGGAAAGAAAAGAGACCATCCCCTAAGTATATACACTATTATAAGCTGCCCATGAGCACCTGTAAAACACATAGAAGCGACAGTCAGAATTAGTAGTCAGGATCAATTTACAATACTGACTAGAAAAAATACCAAATTTCTAAAACTAAAGTCATATCTGAGCAAACAGAGATTGAAATCTCTTAATCTATGCAGTTTATAATTTGTTATATGCGTTTTATAATACCAGGTGTCTTAGAAGATATTCTGAGCTACAGGTATTTTCCTATTTGATCCAAAACAAATGCATACCAAAGGACAATCCTACAACTACAACAACAAAAAAAAAAAAAAAAAGAAGAAGAAAAACCCAGTGACTCTTTGCCTTAGCCTCTCCACTCACTAGATGTGGACGTAATCTAAGCAGGATATTTGAGTTACAAGAATTCCCACAGCTAGCTCCATGATGTAATGGCATAACTGAAGTGAATGGTGTCCGCGCTGCAAGGTCCCGACACAGGGCAGACTCTAAGCCTTTGGACATTTTTCCGTACCTGCCTAAAACACATTAAAGGGACCACCACACGTGTGAATGGCACTCCGTCACCGTAACTCCTTACATGACTGATCATACACACAACGTGTTCACCTGAACTTGACTCCACTGAAAGTTAAAGAAAAAAGAAAATCACACTCTTCTACAATAAACTGTTTTTTTTTTTTTGGGGGGGGTAGGGCTACAAACCAAAATAACTCTGTCATCCACACCCTTATTTGTATTTTAAACAAGTAACTTCCTTAATAACAGAACAGAGCAAAACAAAAGAGCTCTTTCTGGCCTCTTAGGCAAAAATCAGACGTGCTGAGGTTCCTTGGGGTCTGGACCTCTGGTGAAATCCAGCAATGCCACAAGAGCTCGTACTTCTGAGCCAGCACAGGGTGCTAAACGGACAGTCTTTACCTGATCAGCCACACCACAGACACAACTATATCTACTACGACTTCAGAGGGCAACCTGAGAAATACCAGAAATGTCCTGCCTAATACCAGAATGCTGTCTTAGAGTCTTATTTTGAGGAATCTGAAGCAGCAGTAAGGGCATGTGCCACACTTAAAATACCAGCTACACAGCAAGATGTTTTCCTTGCTCAGCACCCCTGTATATGAGGCGACCATCAATTATCCTTGAGCTGGCTGATTACAGTTTAGTTCATCATGCCTGTAGTACCAGCTACTCAGGAGACTGAGGCAGGAGGATGTCAAGCTCACGGCCAGCATGGGCAACTTAATGAGATCCTACCTCAAAATAAAAAAAGAAAGGGCTGGAGAAACAGCTCAGGGGTAGAGCCCGTGTGTAACACGTGAAAGGCCCTGGGTTTAAACCTTAATACCACAAAAACTATAAATAAAAATAACCTTAGAGTTGTCATTTCAGACCTTTTCATCACTCAGAGCTGAGACATCAGAATAAAGTACTTACAGTAGGATGCACACACTATTAACAGGTAACTCAAGCCAACCAAATGGGGCCAATTCCGATGATGGGGGGGGGGGGGGGCGGGGATTCTGCAGCTCACAGCAATTCCCAGGAAATCAGACTTAACAAATTGCAGTTTCTGAATAAATACAACATTGAGGATACCACAGGAAAACACATGCCAATTAGAGGTCCCTGAGGCTGAGGGTGTAGCTCAGTGGTTACAGTGCTTGCCCAGCAAGGGCAAGGCCCTCGGTTGATCCTCCAGCACCACAGACACAGGCACTGGGCATGGCAGTGCACACCTATAATCCCAGAACTTGGGAGGCTGAGCCAGGAGGATTGCGGTGTGCTCAAGGCCAGCCTGGGTTATGTGGTGAGTTCAGGACCAGCCTGGACTAAACAACAGTCCAAGCCACCACCACCAACAAAAAAAAAAAACCCCAAATAATTAGCAATTCCACATGGTACACAACTGGCCTTGGGCTGTTTGCTCTGCTGACTCCAACTGGAGCCCAGCTGAGGCAGACTCCTCTGAGGCAACACGTAAACTGGATTTTCTGCCAGGGTCCACGTGTCATTACAGAAATGCAGCAAACTTCGCAGAAGTATGGTACAATCAATCTGTCTATTTCTACCTAAGAGTTAAGCCCAGAAAACAGTAAAACTCAGCATACACAAGCATGAAATTCAAAAATCTTTCCTACTCTTTACATGTGCATTGGAATGTGACGCTAACCTGTATTGTGTATCAATACCAAACTGGGAAGGTCAGTAACCTGTGCAGCTTTTACAATTCAAAAAGCTTGGAACTCAAGGTAAATCAGAACTTCTTACCGAAGGAAAAAAATGTGAAAGGGATATAAAGAATCAGCTATCTGCTCTGGGTCAAGTTCCTAAATACAGTATAAATTCACTCCTCCCTCTGGGAAAGAAGCTGAAAAAACCTTTTTTAACATTATTATTAAAGTTGTAAAAATGTGGGTTAGGGATGTAGCTCAGTAGAAAGGTGCTTGCCTAGCCTGTGCACAGCTGTAGGTTCGATCCCAGCACCGTTACACAAAATTTACTGGTGACCCTATCTTAAGGGTCCTAAATATTCTTAGTAATTTGTGGCAAATCTACCAATCTACGATAATGTTAAATTTCTTCAAATCACTGCTGTGTGTAGAAACAGATATTCCCTTTTAGAAGCCTGTGTATTTATACTTATCTTTCTTAAAACTATCTGTAAATTTTCACTCTACTAGCCCATTAACAGTACTAATTTTCTTTATATTCACTGAGGGATCTAGTTTTATCATTTAATGAACATTCCACAGTCAAAATTCTGTGCTGGCTTCCTGGCTTATTTTAAAACCACTAAATACAAAGATTTTAGTTATAAACACACATACAGGAAAGACCAATGTGATTAAAAAAGAAAAAGACAGTTTAAAAACCTTGTTTCTAGTCCTCTATTCCTTCCCCAATTTATAATTTTTCTTTAATTGATAATTTGTATTTAAAACTGACTTCTTGCTGGTTAAAGCATGCGCCTAACAAGCACAAGACCCAGTGTTCGAGTCCCTAACATCACATAAGCTAGGGTGGAGGCGCATGCCTGTAATTCCAACACTTGGGAGGCTAAGGTAAGAGGACTGCCACAAATTCAAGGCCAGCCTGGGCTACACAGTGAGTTCAGAATCAGCCTGGACTACAGAGTTTCACCCTGTCTCAAAAAAGCAAAAAACAAACAAAAAAACCCTAACTTAATCACTGAATAGATCTTTAACACACAGCAAAATGCATTATTCTAAGTATTCAGAATCATGTAAAAAAAAAAAAAGCCCATACATGGAACTAACTGATCTGAGTAAAAGGACCATGTTCAAGAGACAGTGATACCTTACCTTATCTGCATATATTGGAATATCATGAAATGGGGATATATATTGTCCTTTTTCATTTTCTGCAAAGTAAATTAGTCAAGTTATTACCATGGTTCATTATATTGTCAAATGCATGACATACACATTTTAAATCCAAAGTTTCACTCCCACACAAACAACAACGAACAAGTTGTGTATTTCCTTTGTTCATTCTATCCCCAAGAGCAGGTTTTGAACCTAAGCCTTCTGGAGGCTTGCAGGAGACATTAACCCCTTGTCAAAGAACGATCTGCATTCCTAATACCCACAACGCATAATATAGAAAAGGAAATGACTTTTAACTGATCTTAGGTCAGTTAACTGACCATAAAACTCTTGTTAACTACCTGGAGGAAAGGCAGGAGAGCATTTTGCTAAATTATAAACCACGGGGCTTTAAATGACATTTCAGGAAGACAGAGCTGTATCAGATTATGTTTTCTTAAGGCTAATCAAGTTTAAACAACTCCTTCAAAGTTAATTTCTATCTTTTAGAGCCTCAACTACCACAACCAAACAGTAATTCTAAAACTTTCTCAGGGGTGAGGAGGTAGCTCAGCCACAGAGTGCCTATTGGCCACAGGCAATTCCCGTGTTACATCCCAGGACAGCAGACAAAAAAGTCATCTTCACGGTTCAGTAGGAAACCTCCAAATACTTCCTACGTCCCCCTGAGTTTAAAAACCAAGGTGGAATAAGGAAACTTGACCAGTAACTGCACCAAATCCTGTAAAGGCCCCTTCCAAGTCAATTGTGAGTTTGCAGTTGATGGAACCCTTTTAGCTTTGAGTCTGACAATTATAACATTATAAAAGTAAAAATTCTCACTTTTGCTATTAAGGAAGAATGCTAACAAATCTGTGATTTTCAAAAAAGCACTTAAAATCAGTTAGTTCTGATTACTAGTATGTTTCCCTCTCTTTCTTTCTCCTTGCAGTACTGGGAATTCGACTCAAGGTCCCCAACATGGTAGGCAAGTGCTCTACCACTGTGCTACACCCCAGATCCTTTATTGGTATTTCTCAAATTCCAAAGAGTCTCATTTGATAAAGTTACTCTGGCCTGGGCCAAAGTCTAGGAATGGCTGTGGTCTCCCTTAATGGCCATCAAATACTGCTGATACCTAATCTAAGTTCAAACAGTGCGTCCCTTCTGAATTTGCAACTTGAAGACGATTTCCAAAAGATCCTCCCAGCTTCAAGCCAGAGTCATTTCTCCAAGACCATTTTTTAGGGCAACGGTCGGGCCAACATCATTACTGGAAAAATAGCTCAGCGAGTTAGTTGAGTTCTGGCACGGCTCTTGCTGCTTAACCCTAAAATTAAACAATATGGAGGGGGGTGGTCTCACCTGTGAGTTTTTCTGGAAGTTTCACCTTCAGCTAGACCTGTAATTGTGGGGTCAGTTTCCTCCCCGTCCCCCATTTGCGGAGGGCTTTGTTCATTCTTTCACTATTCCCAGCCGTGCCCTCCACTCTACCTTTCTTTGCCCTTCACGAATATTAACTCGCAGGCTTTGCGCACCTGCCCATTCTCTCGGAATAAAATCTGAAACGTAAAGAGGGGAACACAAAAGCGCCTTGGGAACACCTTCAAACACCTCCACTAATCTCTTCCGATTAGCCGGTGGGTGAGGGGAAGGATCACGCTAAATCTCGGACAGCTTTCCTGAACCTACAGGGAGAGGGGGTTGCGCCAAGGGCCCGGCGCGCCACCAGCCTGAAGCTCCCCTGCTCGGTGGCGCGGGACTTGGACGGCGGCTCTTGGACCTAAATTCCTGCCTGGGCTAAAGACTTGGCACTTTCTCACTCTGGTCTCATTTCCCAGACCGACGTCACCTGTGTGACTGGAGGGACAAAAGCTTTCTGTTTCAGAAGGCGCTTTCCCACCCAGCATGGGCGCTTACGGGAAAACAAGGCAGAAGCAGAAACGCCACTCCCAGCGGGCGGGTCGCGTGGGACCCGGGCCTCAGTTTCCCCGACTTTACCACGATGGGGAGGGCCCGGCCGGGCTCAGCGCCGCCGATCTGAACCGAGACGGCGGAATGAAGGTCTCCAGGGAATCCATGTCCCCAGTTCCTCCAGATGGCAATCCTCTCAGGGGGTTTGTTTCACCTCCTGGCACCTTTCCAGGGTGACTCAGTACTTTTCTTTCCCATCAGACCCCGCCGAGAGTCGGGCACCGGCAGAACCGGCTCCCGCCGGGTCCGGCCGAGAGGGAGGACGGCGAGCGTTTCTCGCTCGCTAGGAGGACGGAGGAGGGTGACATTCCCGATCTCGCCCGCGGGCGGGAAGGTGAAAGCGACGGCCGGCCGAGCCCGGAGATGCGCCAGGGGACCCCGGCCAGCCCGGGACCCGGGAGCGAGAGCGGCCGGGAATGAATGGGTGGCGGGAGCGGGGCCGCCGCGGGCCGGACACTCACTGAGGAAGACGCGGTACTCCAGGGTGAAGGGCGCGGCGCGCTCCTCGCAGGTGAAGCCGCTCATGGTGCCAAAGACCGCCGCAGTCACCGACTCCACCGCCCCCCCACAGCCGCCGACCCGCACGCGGCGCGCAGTGACAAGGAGGGAGCCTGCGCCTGCGCAGCGCGGAGGTCGGCCGGCCCGCCGCCTTTAACGCGCTGGGCCGGCGCTCCCGCCGCGCCTTCGCCCCGCCCACCCGCGCAGGCGCACTGCGCCCGGCGCGCGACCTCGCGCCCCGCCCGCGCCCCGCCCCACCCCCGCGCCCCGCCCCTGGCCGGGAGCCTGGGACACGTGGCCGGCGCCCGATGCTGCTGTGGGCTGCGGACGAGGGCGTTGGCTCATTCACTACCTTTCCACGCGGGCCATCGGGCGGTCGATCTCCGCGCTTTCCACCGTGCACTCAGGAAACTGACCTTTTACGCCTTGTCGCAGGGCTGTTCCCACTGAAAGCGTTGATAAGGCCCCTTTTTCTCAGACCGGCCCGGATTATTGTCTTAAAGATGAGTTTTTCAGATGTATGTCATCAAAGTTGAGTATATTATTGGCACCCTTTATGTCCATCAGTCAGGTACCCGGTTTTCCCACTTTCTAGCATATGACATTGGGCAAGTTGCTTTTTCAGTCTCCCTGACTCGGTTTCTCAGCTGGGAAATAACAGAATTATTTTAGGGGCTGTTGGGCTGATTGACCAAGCACTTTGACCAAAATCTGGCCCCTTGGAAGCAGTCAGGGAGTATATGGCTTGTTGTTCCCACCTCCCGGGGGGGAGGGTGTACTCAGCCCCGGCTCCTCTTGCTCAACCCACTCCGCACCCTGGGGAACCTCCGTTGGAGGCTGGGAAGGTCCCTGCTTGCTCCTGGGGGCATTTCATTTGGGAATAGGTTTCTCGGAGCTTGTTTTCCTGTGTCTGTTCCATCACGTCAGGCCAGATCCCAAAAACTAAAGTATGATTAGGGTTAAGAGCAGATATTTTGAGTCATTTTCATTCCCAATCCTTTTTTAAAAAAAAATCTAATGCTAGACCTGGTGGTGCAGGCCTGTAATCCCAGCAGTTTGGGAGACTGAGGCAGGAGGATTACAAATTCATCCCCAGCCCTCGCAATTCAATCTTAGGGAGAGCCTGTCTCAAAACACAAAACCAAACCAAAAAAGGTCCTGGGTTCAATTCCTAGTACCACAGGAAAAAAGCCTATTTAAAATTCTGATTAAGTTAGGAAATTATAACTCACAACTCAAAAAATGCCTCGGTTTATTTTTAAAAATCCATAGGCTGAGTTTCCCTAGTATTATTATTATTTTTCTATGACATTAAAGATACGATGCCTTGGAGACGTTTCGATTTAAACTTTTTTCCAGAACAATATCTACTATAGAAATGAGATCTATGAAATGAATATTAAATGAAAACTTAGAAAATTTTCTAGTAGGTCCCATTGTCTCCACTTGACTCTCAAGCCCAATGACACCCATTAGTTTTCAGAAGAGTGTGACTCACTGACCTTTGAGCACATGCCACGCTGCTTTAGAACACAGGGCCAAGAAGAGTGGAGCAATACTTTAGTGGGTAAAACAATGTAGGCCTGAAAGTCGGAGAAATCTCTTCAGAGAGGACTAAGTTGGATCAAATCTAGAAAATACTTTAAAGGGATGTGCTTTTGATTGAACTGCTCTAACATTTTGCTGTCTTTGAGCAAGAGGAACTGGTCTTCCTAGAAAAACCCTGGATCTCATCTGTGACTGACTTAAGAGCAGACAGAAAGCAGCACGCTACACACACTTTCCCTTTTACTTTCTGCCAGCACAGAGCAAGATAACCAAGTCCTATGGACCTCTGGACTGGTATGCTAGCTCTAATTTCATTGGTTTTCTTTGAAGAGCCAATCAGTACCATCTCCAATAAAACGCCCACCCACCCTCCTGTGTTGTAATTTTCCTGAGCAGGAAGGGTTGTGTCTTGGTTACTTTTTCGTTGGTGGGAGACAATATCCAACTTTCACAACTTAAGGGAGGAGAGATTTATTTTGGGTCACAGTTCAGAAGTCTCAGTCTGTTTCATGATCAGCTGGCAATGGCTGAAGGATATGGGGGAGAACAGAGGCTCCTAGCATTGCAAGAGGAAGGAATCTGGGCCTCAGGAAGGAGTTGGGGCAAGAGTATATGCACCCAGTTTCTGGAGATCCTCCCTCTTCATAACCTGTACTTGTTTAGTGTTATCTACTACCTACACGTCCAGTAACATGAAAATTTTCCATTCGCTAAGTTTTATTTAACCACTGTTGTGGCCATGCCTCTGCTGGGTGGTAGGGAAATTGCACTCGCAAAAACACAGTTCCAACTCTCCCGCCAGAACTTAAGGTCTAGGAGAAAAACAAACCTCAGAAAATAATTATAATAATCCTGGTGCATAGAGTGGTAAAGGAAGTATGGGAGAGGTGCACCAAGGGAACCCAGACCATCTCCAAGGAAGGGATGTTTAACTTGCGAGATCAGATAGCATCGATAAGAAGGGAACAGGGCAGAAGTCAGAAATTGATTAATAACAGATGAAGACAGAGAAGTAAACTTGGCCAAATAGCATAGGGGCTTGAAAGGCCTGATGTAGGATTT